>PVKP010031760.1:7016-26910 GCA_004027715.1 Plecturocebus donacophilus | reverse complement strand
AATCACTCCCCAGCAATTGCATAGCATTTCACAGGTTTAAATAAAATATTGGTTGGCTGCTTATTTGTTATTTTCATCCCCTATTCCTTCCTGTCTCCATTGTTAAGCACAATTATTGGCATAAAAGAGGTTTTTAATACCCATTTTTAGACTGTATTTTAGCCTGGGCAATAAAACAAGAATCCCATTCTCTCTCCCTTTCCCTCTTTCTCTTCCTCTTTCTTTCTCTCTTTCATTCTTTTTTTTCTTTCTTTTGCTGTTTCTTTCTTTCTTTCTCCTTTTCTCTCTTTTTCTAAAAAAAAAAGAAAGAAATAAAAAATAAAAAAATAAAAAAGAAAAGAAAGAAAATTTGAAATATACAGAAAAATTGGTCAGTGAATTCAGAAGTTAACATTTTGCTATATGTAGTTTATCGCAGAGCTACCCAACTGGCCATCTCTTTACCATAATTTTATTTTATTTTATTATACCCTCAAGAAGGAATGGCCTTTATAGCTAATAGTAAAGTGATAAGAGACAGACATGCACAGTGCCTGACACATGATAGACACAGTATGGCAGGTTGGCAAATGAAGGCCTGAATGTCAATGAATGAATAACTTGAGTAAAACATACTTCTGGCTCCTAAGTACTCCCAGCCACTCCTGCTCTGCCACTGGTACTCACTCTACCTGGAACACACTCCCTCCAGATGTCTGTATGGCTTCCTTCCTTCTTTTTGGTTTCTGCTCAGTGAGAATTTCACTGACCTCCCTATATAAATTTAGCAGCTCCTCCTGGCACACACCAGCCCTGAGCACTCCTTGCATGCTTTGTTCTGCTTCCTGCTGTGTCCACAAACCCTAGACTAGCACCTGCGATTATATACAGCTGATCCTTCATGTACAATGGGGTTACATCCTGATAAATGCATTGTAAGTTCAAAATATTGTAAGTTGAAAGTCTGTTTAATGCACCTAACCTACTCAACATCATAGCTTGGCCTAGACTACCTTAAAGGTGCTCAGAACGCTTAACACTGTCTTAGCCAGGCATGGTTATATATGCCTGTCATCCTAGCTACTCAGAAGATTTTAGGCCGAAGGATTGCTTGAACCCAGGAATTTGAGGCTGCGGTAAGCTATGATTGTGCCACTGCATTCCACCCACACTCCAGCCTGGCCAACAGAGCTGGACCTTGTCTAAAAATAAATAAATAAAGAACACTTACATTGTCTACAGTCAAAATCACCTGGCAGCACAGTAAACTGCACACTTCATGATAGCATGGCAGGCTGGGAACCTCAGCTCGTTGCCACTGCTCAGCATTGCCAGAGAGTATAGTTCTGTATGTCACTAGCCTGGGAAACATTTAAAATTTGAAGTACAGTTTCTACTGAATTTTGTGTCATCTTGGCACAATTGTAAGTTAAACCATCGCAGGTTGGGGACTCTCTGTATACATATATATTTATATGTATAGATAGATGTAGAGAGTTGGTGCTCAGGAAACAGTTGATGCAGGAAGGAATAAACAAATGGGAATTTCAAGGTTTATAGTTTTACTGTTATTGTTAGTTTAAGGTATTTTCTTGTCAAAATAGCCAAGAGATGCTTGAGCTACACAGTCATGAAAACTTGTCTCAGGGCTACTCCATAGGGAAGATTGTGATTTGGGTATGGTTAGCTTGCCTTGCTTAGAGAAGTTCCAGGGAATTCACGTTCAGCATTTTTTTTTTTCTGTTTTTCTTTTGGAGTCAGAGTCTCACTTCATTGCTCAGGCTGCAGTGCAGTGGTGCCATCTTGGCTTACTGCAACCTCTACCTCCCCTGTTTAAGCAATTCGCATGCTGCAGCCACCCAAGTAGCTGGGATTACAGGTGTGTGCCACATGCGTTGCTAACTTATATTTTTAGAAGAGACAGGGTTTCACCATGTTGGCCAGGCTGGTCTCAAACTCCTGACCTCAGTGATCCACCTGTGTTGGCCTCCCAAAGTGCTGGGATTACAGGCATGAGCCACTGTGCCCAGCTGGCATTTTTTTCTTTGAAAGACTTGTGCTCCTAAGCAAAACCCTTGGTGATTCTAATGCCTCTTGTCCTCCTCCTAGCACCCCTGCAGTGGACCATGAGTCGGTAATGCCCACTGAGGACCTTTGGGAGCCATGTCAGACGAATCTGCCTCAGGGAGCGATCCAGACCTGGACCCGGATGTGGAGCTGGAGGATGCGGAAGAGGAGGAGGAGGAGGAGGAGGTGGCAGTGGAGGAGTGTGACAGGGATGATGAAGAAGACCTGCTGGATGGTAAGTGAGCTCTATTGAGTGACAGAGGTTGCCTTATATTTTCCTCCAGTGGAATTTTTGCTGGGAGAGCTTGGTGTTTCCAGTTGAATTTCTTAGGCCATCCATAGTAAGAAGACATAGACTAGGAACTGAGTTGCAATGAACTTAGGTGTTCATTCCTAGGAAACAGATTATTTTTGTTCCACATAAGCTTTGTTTTATTGCTAGAAGAACCTTTAGCTGTTAGCCCGTCTTTCACGGATGTATGGACTCAGGTCCAGAGATTATAGAATGTTGCATACTTGCCCAGGTCATGGAGGAGTCAGTGTCAGAGTCCCTGTGGTAAGACTTTGCAGTCAAGAGGTCATGGGCTCTTCAGGTAGACATGAGGGTAACTGTGAGTGGTCTGTAAGTTTTCTGAAATTATATGTTACAATTCTGCTTGTGTGTATATGAGGGAATTGTCTGGGCAGAGATTCTCAGACAGGTTCACAATTTCAGAAAGCTCACTGCATTTCCTGCAGTGCTGCTCTACCTCTTGGTCATTCCAGTGACCATAAACTGCTCCTAGTGGGAGGGCACCACATCACCATAACTGGTAGGCCCCCTTTTGATGCCTTCTATTTGGTTTGCTCAGCTCACTCCTCCTTTTCCCTCGCTCCTTGAAAGGCATTGGACTTTTTCTTTTAATGTTCATTCTAATGTTAGGTCATTTGGCCAGCTACAGGGCTTCTCAATTAATTCCAGCCTTTTACGGCATAGGATTTAGTTGTTTGTAAGCTTCCTACTGACTGAGGAATAGGGTTTTTGTCTGTTCATAGCAGACCCCCTAGTGGAACTGAACGTTGCATTAGATCATCTAATTACTTGAATCTGAAGGAATGTAGGAAAATGTACTCCTACCATTCTCCAGATTCCAGGAGGATGAACAATGATCCTCTGTCTTTGCTAATGTTTACTATCTTCATTTCTCATTCATCCTAACAGCTGTCATATGGCTTGGGAGTCCATTTGCCCTCCTTTATACTGTCCAGAAATCTCTGCTCCATTTCTGCAGGGAAATGATCATTCACTTTTATCCCCTTTAATAGCATTTGCTGTCCATTGCTAGCTTCTTCAGTTGGAGTCTCATTTCTAGAAAGTAGAATGAATAGAAATAATGGAAGACAGTAATGTTATGTTTACTTGGCTCTTACTGTTCCTGAAATGATGTTAGAGTCCCTAGGTGTCAGCATCACTTTTTGCTTTTCATCATTTGGGTTCTCATAATTTTATTTACAGACACCCCTAGAACTTCCATCAGGTTTAGATTGGATTTTAGATGCTTCTGGTGAGTATAATAGATATATACACACTATCTTCCCTGTTGGCTTCTTGGTATTCTCTTTTCCTTGTAAAATTCTTAATTATTTAAAAATTATATGATAGGCTTCTGTGGACTTTATTATTTATTTAGAAATGGCAATGATTTAATTATGATTTGTCTCAGAATAGTGTAGCTGTGCAATTGGTTTTTAAAAATATTACTCCTGTGACAGATTAAATTTGGGTTTTTAAAAAGAATATTTACCCAATTATCACATTAATACTTTTTAAAAATTTTGAAATGACTTATTTTTATTAAAGTTCAGAGTGATAAACAAACATTTCATTAGGCACTATGTCCTGCTGTGCTCTGCTAGGTTAACCGACTTCTTGGAATTTGACTCAAGGACCATTTTTTATATTTCACTACAGTGTTAAGAGCCACAAAAGTAAATGATATTCTGTTACTTGTGGTGACTTTGACCCTATTTTACCTCTTAAAGCTTTTCTTTTCCTCTCATGTTGAGCACTCTAGGCAATTTTCCTGAAAAATCCCAGACCTGCCTATTTCTTTAGTCTTGTCCTTGCTGCCATCCCATAGTCATGGGCAAAGCAGCCAGCTATTTTACCATTAAGAATAGCAATGAAGTCTGGGTGAGGTGGCTCACACCTGTAATTCCAGCCCTTTGGGAGGCTGAGGTGGGCGGATCACCTGAAGTCGGGAGTTCAAGACCAGCCTGACCAACATGGAGAAACCCCATCTCTACTAAAAATACAAAATTAGCCAGGTGTGGTGGCACATGCCTGTAATCCCAACTACTTGGGAGGCTGAGGCAGGAGAATCTCTTGAACCTGAGGGGCAGAGGTTGTGGTGAGCCGAGATCACACCATTGCACTCCAGCCTGGGTAACAAGAGCAAACTCTGTCTTAAAACAAAAGAAAACAAACAAACAAAATAGCAATGAATAATCTAGTCTTAGTTGGTGTAGTGTGATGTGGCCCTTTTGTTTTCTTAGAGCAGTGGATCTCAACCTGGTATAATTTTGCTTCTTAGGGGACAGTTTATGATGTGTGAAGACATTCATTGTCAGGATTCTTGGGGATAGGGTGGGGATGCTACTGTCTTCTAGTGGAAAGAGGCTGAGAATGCAACTAAGCACCCTACAATGCATACAGCAGCCCCCAGCCCACCCCAACCATTATCTGGCCCCAATGTCAATAGTACTGAGATCTGAAAAACCATTTCACAAAGGAAACTTGCTTCAGTCCTTTCTATTTGAAGTTTCATCTGTATTGGATAACCATAGCTTACTTTTATATTGTTTGTCATAGTTTACACAAGCATGTGAACAATCTTATTCTTTTCGCAAACTGTCTTTTGGCTTTGGTGTATTGTGTTTGTTTTCTTTGTAATTCCTACTTTAAAATTTTCTATTTCTTTTGGGTTTATTTTGCCTTTCAGATTTCTTAAGAATGTGCATAGCTCATTAATTTTCAGATGTTTTTCTATGTAAGCATTTAAAGCTTTCTTTCAAACTTCTTAAGAATGTGTATAGCTCATTAATTTTTAGATTTTTTTTCTATGTAAGCATTTAAAGGTATGATTTTCCCTATAAGCTTCAGCTCCATTCCCCCACAAGCATTTTGACACACTTTATTATACTTAATTGTCTTTCTTTTTTCTTTTTTTTTGAGACAGTCTTGCTCTGTCACCCAGGCTGGAGTGCAGTGGTACAATCTCGACTCACTGCAACCTCTGCCTCCCAAGTTCAAGCAATTCTCCCACCTCAACCTCCCGAGTAGTAGCTGGGATTACAGGCATGTACCACCATGCCTGGTTAATTTTTTGTGTTTAATAGAGACAGGGTTTTAACATGTTGGCCAGGCTGGTCTCAAACTCCTGACCTCAGGTGATCTGCCCACCTCAGACTCCCAAAGTGCTGGGATTACATGTGTGAGCCACCATGCCTGGCCCATACTTAATTGTCTGGATAATCTTATATGTTAGGTAGGGTAGATACATTTTACAGATGGGGAAACTGAGGCCCATAAAGGTAAATGGCTTACTCAGCAAGAAAGTGGCAAAGCTGGACTTTTGGTCTTCAAGGCAGTGCTCCTTTTTCAAACCAATGCTGCTTCTGAGACCATAGATTCTTATAATTCCCTTTCTTGTGATATATTCACTTTCCTTCCTAGTTTGTGCTTTGAGGGAAGAAGGTGATTGCTGATATTGTTGAGCAGAGATGGAAGGACAGTTAGAAGTAACAGCATGAATAAGTCAAAGTAGAAGGGAAAGTACGGCAAATGCTAAGGAATGAAGAGCTGTCTTATTCGTTAATGCACTGGACACATTAGGGGGATCACCAGAGTGAGACTGGAAAGATGACCTGTGGTCAGATCGTGGAGTAGTTTAGAATTTGTTTTATAGGCAACATGGAATTGATGGTGCTTTTGCTGAGGAGCATCCATCAGACCTTTGACTTTAGGAATGTTGCTCTAGCACCGTATCAAAGACATGGCCTATAGACAGGGAGAATCAATTAGGTCTGTAGTAGAACTTTATGGGAAATAGTAATGAGGATTGGAACTGTTTGGGTCAGTTAACTACACAGGAGGAGTAAATGGTCAGACTTGTTGCATTGGATTTTATAGAACTTGGTGACTTATTGGATTTGGAGGCAGATTGAAGAGGGGTAGGTAAAAGCCTAGGAAGAGGATGAAATCTTTTATAAAGGTGAGATTAACAGGATAGGGAGTGGATGGGGGAGTTAAAGATATTTTTGGCTTTGCTACAATAAGTCGAGGCATTGTTTCCGCCTTGATATTGACCTTTATATGTTGAATAATGGGATATGAGTGCAAGAACTGGTTATTATTATAGAACACTGAGGTTTGGCTGTTGGAGAACAGCTCCATGACTTTGTCTTCAAACCAACCTGCAAGTGAGGAGAAGCTAGTGCTTTTTTGTTTATAATATGTTAGAGGACCCATGACCTGTTGTAAGACATTTTAGATTTGGTTTTTCATCCCCCTCTTTTTCTTTTCTCTGGATATCTGTGCTTAGCTTTCTCTGTTCTTTTGGAATGGTAGGGAATATTGGGTGTTAACACCTTTGGGGTCTGTTATTAAAGGTAGAGGTTCAAAATTTGATGCCTCTGGGATTGGTTTTCCTTATGTAATAGTTTTTCTTTCTTTCACTCATTCATTCTTTTTCTTTGAGACAGGGTCTCACCCAGGGTCGCCTAGACTGGAGTTTAGTGGTGTGATCATGACTCACTGCAGCCCCCCAGGCTTAGGTGATCCTCCCACCTTTGCCTCTCAGGTAGCTGAGACGACAGGGGTGCGTCACCATGCCCAGCTAATTTTTAAAATTAAAAGAAAAAATTATTTTATTTGTTTACTTTATTTTATTTTGATACAGATTCTCACTCATTTGCCCAGGCTGGAGTGTAGTGGAGTAATCTCGGCTCACTGCAATCTCTGCCTCCCGGTTCAAGTGATTCTCCTGCCTCAGTCTTCCGAGTAGCTGGGATTACAGGCATGTGCCACCATACTTGGCTAATTTTTTTGCTTTTTTTTTGTTGTTTTTTTTTTTGTTTGTTTGTTTGTTTTCAGTAGAGACTGGGTTTTACCATGTTGGCCAAGCTAGTCTTGAACTTCTGACTGCAAATAATCTACCCACCTCAGCCTCCCAAAGTGCTGGAAATACAGGCTTTTTAAACATTTTTTTAAAATGGAGATAGGATCTCTCTATGTTGCCCAGGCTGATCTTGAACTCCTGTGCTCAAGCAGTCCTTTTAGCTTGGCCTCCCAAAGTGCTAGGATTACAGGTATGAGCCCACGCCTGGTCTAGCTAATTTTTTTTTTTTTTTTTTTTTTTTTTTTTTTTTTTTTTTTTTTTTTTTTTTTTTTTTTTTTTTTTTGCAGAGACAGGGTTTTACCATATTGTCCAGGCTGGTCTCCAAACTCCTGACCTCATTTATTTACTTATTTTATTTATTTATTTATTTATTTTTTTGAGATGGAGTCTCACTCTTTTGCCCAGGCTAGAGTACAGTGGTGTGATCTCAGCTCATTGCAACTTCAGCCTTCCAGTTTCAGCTTCCTGAATAGCTGGGATTGCAGGAGCCCGCCACCATGCCCAGCTAATTTTAGTATTTATAGTAGAGACGGGTTTTCACCATGTAGGCCAGGCTGATCTCAAACTCCTGACCTTGTGATCCTCCTGCCTCGGCCTGCCAAAGTGCTGGGATTAGGCGTGAGCCACCGTACCCGGCCTAGCTTTTATTTTAAAAAGTTTATTTCCAGTTGCTGCTTAATGTATGTTCCAGTGGTTGTGAAAGTCTGAATGGTTGATACATGTCGCAGGTAGAGTCATATGTTTTTGTGGCTTTCTAAAGGAATTTTCCAGTGTATTGCTGGTTTATTGGGACATTTATTTCCTTGATGTCACTTCACTGTTTTTTGTTTTGTTTTCTTTTTTGAGATATCGTCCAGGCTGGAGTACAGGGGCACAATCTTGGCTCACTGCAACCTCCGCCTCCCCAGTTCAAGCAATTCTCCTGCCTGAACCTCCTGAGCTGGGATTACAGATGCACACCACCATACCCAACTAATTTTTTGTATTTTTAGTAGAGACGGGGTTTCACCATGTTGGCTGGGCTGGTCTCAAACTCCTGACCTGAAGTGATCCACCCATCTTGGCCTCTCAAAGCACTGGGATTACAGGCATGAGCCACAGTACCTGGCCTCACTTTACTCTTTAAGCCTGCAGTAGACTCTTCCTTAATGGTTGATGGCTTTGTCTGTGATAGGGAGCCCAGACCAAGAGAGATGTCCAAGGGTCTGTCAGTCTGTACAAATGGCAACAATCCAAACATTATTTCTCCAAAGTAGTTTCTTATCCTTCTGTAACAGGGAAACATGGGAGAAAATAACCAGAAGAAACTTCGGCTTGAATATGCGCTAAAGCTTGGACGGTAAAGGAGACTCTTAGAATTTAATATGTTTTGTTTGTTTAAGAAGAACTTCATGTGTCTTATTTATTCAGATTTATGGATCTAGTTCCTAGTTTCACTACAGATTTTCAGTTATTTTCCAGATATATATAAAATCGTAGTTAATAATGAGATTCCCCTCTCCACTACCTCTTGCAT
Organism: Plecturocebus donacophilus; assembly: GCA_004027715.1. Taxonomy (NCBI): domain Eukaryota; kingdom Metazoa; phylum Chordata; class Mammalia; order Primates; family Pitheciidae; genus Plecturocebus; species Plecturocebus donacophilus. Next base: position 18,189 of record PVKP010031760.1, on the reverse strand, counting down.
TTCTTTTAGGTTACCCTTTTACTTGCGTGGATATTTGTAAGGAAAAGCCAGATGTCCCAATTCTTTTCCTCCAGTGCTTTTACTTTCTTACCTGTGCTGGTTTATTTGGTCTTTTGTTCTCCAAGAAGGTATCCTAGGCCACCACCATTCTTTTCTTCTGAGAACACACTGCTCATCGAAACTGTTTGGCCTACATTGTGGATAGCTACATTCGGCTAAGACAAGAGTAGGGCTTTTCTCAAGAATTTTATTGTCAAATAAATCAAAGCCCAGGCCAGAAACTACAGACATAAGTAACTTACTGGTTATTCTAAGAATGATTGCTATCTCCCAACTTAGTTCTTCCATTTGTGGTTGGGGGTAACTGGGAGTTTATGGAGCTTTAGGATGAACTTGACAAACTTGTTGGAATGTCAGATTTATTGGAAGATTGGTGAAGTGGTGTCAAGGTTAGGAGGTTCGGTACTTTAACTGGTAAGGAATTTAAGTGAGTGGTTGTTTTTTTTTTTTTTTTTTTTTTGGAGACAGAGTCTTGCTCTGTTACCCAGGCTGGAGTGCAGTGGTGCGATCTTGGCTCACCGCAACCTCTGCCTCCCAGGTTCAGGCGATTGTCCTGCCTCAGCCTCCTGAGTAGGTGGGATTACAGGTGCATGCCACCACGTCTAGCTAATTTTTGTAGTTTTAGTAGAGACGGTGTTTCACCGTGTTGGTCAGGCTGGTCTCAAACTCCTGACCTTGTGATCCACCAGCCTTGGCCTCCCAAAGTGCTGGGATTACAGGAGTGAGCCACTGTACCTGACCTTAAATGTTTTTTATAATGAAAATTATGACGTAGAAATAAGAATTCACATACGTTTTTAAAGATGAAGTAAAATATTTTATCCAGGTGTGGTGGCTTACGCCTATATTTCCAGCACTTTGGGAGGCCGAGGCAGGCAGTTTACCTGAGGTCAGGAGTTAGAGACCAGCCTGGCCAACATGGCAAAAGCCCATCTCTACTAAAAATACAAAAATTAGCTGGGTGTGGTGGTGGGTGCCTGTAGTCCCAGCTACTTGGGACGCTGAAGAACGAGAATCCCTTGAACCTGAGAGGCAGAGGTTACAGTGAGCTGAGATCATTCCATTGCACTCCAGCCTGGGTGAGAGAGCAAGACTCTCTCAAAAAAAAATATAATAATAAAAAAATAAATATTTCTTCAAATAAACATTGGAGTAAGATTTGAGTGCTTTGGGTGGTGCCCCAAGAGTCCCAAAGGGAAGAGAGCATTTTCTCTTGGCATTTTTTAGGACCCTTTGGGTGGAAAAGTTTGAAAAGCACTAGTTTAAGTTAATCAAGGTCTGGTCACCAGACTGACTTGTCGGGTACATCTTTAGAACATATAGATCTTCTTTTCTTCATTTTATTCTTGTGTATTTTACATGGCATATCAGGATACTAGGATCATGTAATTGCAGCTAGTTACATGGTATGATTAGTCCTTTCTAGAACTTGCCTCGTAGCCATCTTGTTGACAAAAAGCCAGTTTCCTTGTTAACTTTGGCCTCAGGCTGACCCCCTTAATCATGGACCACTGGGTAAGGAAAGCTGGTTTCCTTCTCAAACCCTGGGCTTCTGATTCTCCTGTAGGGGGTTGGCTTTTGTTTTTTTCTCTGACCCCCTTCTGTTCTCTTTGCTTGCAATTTGAAGAATCTGGTAAATTATTCTAAGCAAAGGCCTTAAGTGAGAATAAATTTGCTTGTTTAAAAATCAGGAAATTAGGTCAGGTAATCCCGTAATCCCGGCACTTTTGGAGGATGAGGCAGGCGAATCGCTTGAGCCCAGGAGTTTGAGACCAGCCTCGGCAACATAGTGACACCTCATCTCTAAAAAAAATACAAAAAAATTAGCTGGGCATGGTGGTTTTTACTGCAGTCCCAACTACTTGGGAGGTGGAGGTGGGAGGATTGTTTGAGTCCAGGAGGTTGAGGCTGCAGTAAGTTGTGATCCCACCACTGTACTCCAGCCTTCGTGACAAAATGAGACCCTATCTCAAAAAAAAAAAAAAAAGGCTGGGTGCAGTGGCTAATGCCTGTAATCCCAGCCCTTTGGGAGACCAAGGCAGGTGGATTATTTGAGGTCAGGAGTTTGAGACCAACCTGGCCAGCATGGTGAAACCCCATCTCAACTAAAAATACAAAATTTAGCCGACCGTGGTGGTATGCGCCTGTGGTCCCAGCTACTTGGGAGGCTGAGGCAGGAGAATTGCTTGAACCCAGGAGGTTGAAGTTGCAGTCAGCCAAGATCTTACCACTGCACTCCAGCACTCCAGCCTGGGTGACAGAGTGAGGCTCCATCTCTACTTAAATATTTAGATAGATAGGGAGACAGACAGACAGACAGACTCAAGCCTGGGTGACAGAGTGAGGCTCCATCTCTAAATAAATAAATAGACAGATGACAGAGTGAGGCTCCATCTCTACTTAAATATATAGATAGATAGGGAGACAGACAGACAGACAGACAGACTCAAGCCTAGATGATAGAGTGAGGCTCCATCTCTAAATAAATAGATAGGGAGACAGGCAGACAGACAGACTCAAGCCTGGGTGGCAGAGTGAGGCTCTATCTCTAAGTAAATAGATAGATAAGGAGACAGACAGACAGACTCAAGCCTGGGTGACAGAGTGAGGCTCCATCTCTAAATAAATAGGGAGACAGACAGACAGACAGACTCAAGCCTGGGTGACAGAGTGAGGCTCCATCTCTAAATAGATAGATAGATAGATAAAATATATTCTTTATATATATATATATACATGCACACACATATATATATGAAGAAAAGGAAAAAAATCGGGAAATTAGAGGCCGCTGTGGCTAGAGTATAGAGAGTTAGTTGTCTAGCAGAGGGCAGCAGTGCCTGGAATGAGATAGGCAAGGGACCTGGGCATGTAGGGCCAGTGTTGGTGGTTAGAGACATGCCCAGAACCCTGGTTTTATTTGCTTGTGTTCTAACAGGTGTTATTTGAGGCTCTCACTATGAGTTCTGGACATATCAGTAAATAACAACAGTCTGCAGGAAAAATCACACTCTCTGAGTAGAAAAAGTATAGGGGAACCCCCAGAGTTTTAGCTAAGATCAGAATAGGTAGTTTTTTGTTTCATAAAGAATTGCCTCTGAGAGGAGTAGTTTCAGCAATCCAATTGGAATCCTAGCCAATATTTTCCTCCCTCCTGTGGAAACCCAGAGCCCAACACAAGGCAGCATAGGTCATGGAAATTATAGTTTTTACCATTAATTATGGCCTGTCATATTAAGCATTCCTGTTTTGAACCCAGATTTTCTTTTCTTAAAAATAGCTTCAAATAAATGTTATGAACCCCGTGATTTCCTAATGTCCTAGATCATTTTTTGGAAAATATGTCTGGAGTTGGGATAATATTTCAAAATTTATAATACCAAACTCCTTATTGACCCCATCCCCCAACTCTTTTTGGGGACAGAGTCTCACTCTGTCTCTTAGGCTGGAGTGCAGTGGTACATTCACGGCTCACTACAGCCTTCACCTCCTGGGTTCAAGTGATTCTCCTGCCTCGGCCTCCTAAGTAGCTGGGACTGTAGGTACAAGCCACCATGCCCAACTAATTTGTTTTCATTTTTTGTAGAGATAAAGTCTCATTATGTTGCACAGGCTGGTCTTCAACTCAAGTGATCTGCCTGCCTCAGCCTCTCCAAGTGCTGGGATTACAGATTTGAGCCTGTAATTTAACAATCACTTTCTGAATATGGATAATATGTGCTTATTACAGAAAAATTACAAGGATAGTATAGTAAACACTTACATCCTCATCATTTACAACCACCAGTTGACATTAGCCACATGTGCTTTATCCCTCTCTTCCTCCATATGCATACATACATGTGCATGTACGTACATAAACACTTTTTTTTCTGACCCATTTGAGAGTTAGTTGTAGACATCAAGCTTTTTACCCCTAAATACTTCAGGTTGTTTTTCCTGAGAAGAAAGGCATTTTCCTTTGTAATTATAGTACAATTATTTCATCAAGGGAATTTTTCAATTTTTTATTGGTATATGAGGGAATATATTTCCTTGTATTATGTCATATACATTCAAATTTTTTATCAGTTGTCCCAATAATGTCTTTTTTTGTGTGTCTGATCCAAGATGTAGTCAGGGATCACTGTTATGCTTAGTTGTTATATTTGTTACATCTCTTTAGTCTGTTTTGTTCTAGAACAAGGACTGACAGACTATAACCCATGTACTAGTCACTTGTTTTGATAGAGTTTTAGTAGAACACATCCATGCCCATTCATTTACTTAATTGCCTATGGCTGCTTTTGTGCTACAGTGACAAAGTTAGGTAGTGTGACAGAGATTGTTTGCCAACAAAGCCTGAAATATTTACCATCTGATCCTTTAAAAATTTTTTTTGAGATGGAGTTTCACTCTTGTTGCCCAGGCTGGAGTGCAGTGGTACGATCTCAGCTCACTGCAACTGCCACCTCCCAGGTTCAAGCAGTTCTCTTGCCTCAGCCTGCTGAGTAGCTGGGATTACAGGCATGTGCCACCACACCCGACTAATTTTGTATTTTTAGTAGAGATGGGGTTTCTCCATGTTGGTCAGGCTGGTCTTGAACTCCCGACCTCAGGTGATCTGCCTGGCTCAGCCTCACAAAGTGTTGGGATTACAGGTGTGAGCCACTGCACCAGGACTTTATTTTATTTTATTTCTTTGAGATGGAGTATTGCTCTTGTTGCTCAGGTTGGAGTGCAGTGGCACAATCCCGCAATCTTGGCTCACTGCAACCTCTGCCTCCAGGGTTCAAGTGATTCTCTTGCCTCGGCCTCCCAAGTAGCTGGGATTACAGGCATACTCCACCATGCCTGGCCAATTTTTTGTATTTAATAGAGACAGGGTTTCACCATGTTGGTCAGGCTGGTCATGAACTCCTGACCTCGGGTGATCCACCGGCCTCCCAAAGTGCTGAGATTACAGGGGCCTGGCCCATCTGATCCTTAAAGAATAAGTGTTCCAACCCTTATTCCAGAATAGTTCAAAAGCATGTTTTCCCCCTCTCATGACATTAATATTTTTTGAAAAATTTTTCCTTTAGAACATTTCCCAGTTTTTTTCCCCCTAGAATATTCCTCAATTTGGACTTGCCTGATTTGTTCCTCATGATTAGACTTTACAGGCATGAGCCACTGTGCCCAGCTTGGCTAATTTTTAAATTTTTTGTAGTGATGGCGTCTCATTATTTTGCTCAGGCTGGTCTTGAACTCCTGGGCTCAAGGGATCCTCCTGCCTTGGCCTCCCAAAGTGCTGGGATTATAGGTAAGCCATTGTGGCCAGATCTAAGATTTTTTTTTTTCACAATTTTTTTTCCCCGTATAATATATTCCACTGAGGCTGTGTAGTCAGAGTACTATATTAAAAGTTACTTGGGGCCGGGCATGGTGGCTCATGTCTGTAATCCCAGCACTTTGGGAGGCCGAGGTAGGAGGATCACTTGAGGCCAGGTGTTCGAGACTAGCCTGGTCAACATTGTTAATTCCCATCTCTACTATGAGATTGGTACAAAAGTAATTGCAGTTTTTGCCTTTTTTTTTTTTTTTAAACACAGAATTAGCCAGGTATGGTGGCTCACACCTGTAATCCCCAGCAATCCCAGCTACTTGGGAAACTGAGGCAGGAGAATTGCTTGAACTTGGGAGACGGAGGTTGTAGTGAGCCAAGATTGCACCACTGCATTCCAGCTGGAGTGACATAGCAAGACTCTGTCTCAAAAAAAAAAAAAAGTTAGTTGGATTTTTAAATGTTTTTTTCACATTTTCCCTACCTTTATTCAGGTTTGATTGTATACTATTTAAATAAAACTAATAAAAAGATAATGATCATATGTGTCACTCCTGAAAGTTTTTCTTATGCCCATTTAAAGTCCTTCTCTCCTCTCCCTGCCCCTAATCCTATCCCTAGAGAACCACTAATCTGCTTTCTGTCATTGATTGATTTGTATTTTCTGGACTTTTAATATAAATGGAATCACATGATGTATTATCTCTTGGTCTCTCACTCTCTTTTGGAAAAACTCTAAAACCATGTTATTCTTCTGCTCTCACACCACTACAACAACAGTCATCACCACAGAAGACTTCTAGTGACCAAATGTATGGGGGTTTCTCCCTACCACCAAGCCAGCAATTAATTCTGCAGTAGATGTCAGCTAAGTGTCCTCCGAATCAATTCTAACACTATCTACCTCGAGATAATGTCAGATCTATTTAAGTACTCAGTCCCAAGACTGCCCCCTGACACACACCTGTTGATAGGCTTCATATTGGGGTTCTCATGAACCCCTTTTTGGGTTCAATTAATTTGCTGGAACCACTCACAGAATTCAGAGAAACCTGTTTACTGGTTTATTATAAAGGATATTACAAAGGATACAGATGAGGAGATGCTAGGATAAGGGATTAGGGAAGGGATGCATAGCTTCTATATCTTCCCTCCTGTGTAACACCCTGCAGAAGCCTCGGAGTGTTCAGCTATCCATAAACTCTCCAAATCCAGTCCTCTAGGGTTTATTGTTGTTTGTTTGTTTGTTTGAGACAGAGTCTCACCCTGTCACCCAGGCTGCAGTGCAGTGGTGCAATCTTGGCTCACTGTAGTCTCTCTCCCCCAGATTTAACCAGTTCTCCTGCCTCAGCCTCCCGAGTAGCTGAGATTACAGGTGTGTGCCACCATGCCCAGCTAATTTTTGTATTTTTTAGTAGAGATGGGGTTTCACCATGTTGGCCAGGCTGGTCTTGACCTCCTGGCCTCAGTTGATCCACCCTCCTTGGCCTCCCAAAGTGTTGGGGTTACAGGCGTGAGCCATCCCTTCTAGGGTTTTTTTTTTTTCGAGACAGAGTCTTGCTCTGTTGCCCAGGCTGGAGTGCAGTGACCTGATGATCTTGGCTCACTGCAACCTCCACCTCCTGAGTTTAAGAAATTATCTGCCTCAGCCTCCCAAGTAGCTGGGATTACAGGCGCGTGCCACCACACCTGGCTAATTTTTGTATTTTTAGTACAGATGGGGTTTCACCATCTTGGCCAAGGTGGTCTTGACCCCCTGGCCTCAGGTGATGCACCCTACTGGGCCTCCCAAAGTGCTGGCATTACAGGCTTGACACCTTGTCTATCTTCTCTAGGGTTTTTATGAAAGCTTCACATCAGTATTACTTCCCCCAGTGTATGGTCTTATGACCCACAATTAGACTGGGGGCTTGGAACTATTAGAGTCCTGCCCTGGGGCAGGTGAAAGGATGGCAGGAGTAGGTCAGAGAGATTTCCTGAGATCTGCCCCAAGGCCTAACACATGTACCATTATAACAAAAGACTGTAACAAACACTGTGTGAGTTAAAAGCCAAGAACTGTGGAGGAGAACCAATATATATTTATGTCTATATATACATCATGGATATTTTAGGCATAATACCACACTCCTTATTCTTTCTCTCATTCTCTTGCTCTTTTTCTTTCTCTCAGGAGTTCTGGCTTTCACTCAGTGTAATTATTTTGAGATTCATTCTTGTATGTTTGAATAGCTCATTTCTTTTCATTACTCAGTAGTATTCTACTTTATGGATATATATTCCAATTTGTTTATCCATTTCTTTCTTTTTTTTTTTTTGAGACAGAGTCTTGCTCTGTCACCCAGGATGGAGTGCAGTGGTGCGATCTCAGCTTACTGCAACCTCTGCCTCAGCCTCCCGAGTAGCTGGGATTATAGGCACCTGCCACCACGCCAGGCTAATCTTTTGTATTTTTAATAGAGATGGAGTTTCACTGTGTTGGCCACACTGGTCTTGAGCTCCTGATCTCAAGTGATCCATCCTCCTTGGCATCCCAAAGTTCTGGGATTGCAGGTGTGAGCCACTACACCTAGCCTCATTTTCTTTTTTCTTTTTTTGGCCAGGAGGTTTTTTTTGTTTTTTTTTTTTTCTTCGTTTTCTATTACAAATAAAACCACTATGAACATTCATGTACAAATCTTTGTGGGGCATATGCTTTCGTTTTGCTTAGATAATGGATTCTGTCACACTACTGACTATCCACATCATGGGGAAAAAATGGAATAGGATAAAACTGAGAATAGAAGTTAGTGGCACTTTGCTAGAGATCTCTCTTTAGATGAACCATTATCATTCAGTGAATAAGGTTATTCATCTGTCTGTGAATTTACGTGACTACTCTCCAGCCCACAGATCACCATGATGTATTGGACTATCAGAACTGACTTTGTCAAATGTGTTAGTTTAAATTAAGTTCTTGTTAGGTAAGTACCTGGTAGTTAAGAGTCTGCTTGTAGTCATAGTTGCTTAAAAAGCTGTGTATCACTGCCTAAAACAATGGCATGTCTCAGCCAGGTGTGGTGGCTCACGCCTGTAATCCCAGCATTTTGGGAGGCTGAGTTGGGCGAATCACCAGGTCAGGAGTTCGAGACCAGCCTGGCCAACATAGTGAAACCCCGTTTCTACTAAAAAAAACACAAAAATTAGCTGGGCATGGTGGTGTGTGCCTGTAATCTCAGCTACACAAGAGGCTGAGACAGGAGAATCACTTGAACCCGGGAGTCTGAGGTTGCAGTGACCCGAGGTCACACCACTGCACTCCAGTCTGGGCAACAGAGCGAAAAAAGAAATGGCATGTCTCAGAGACCGGGGGCATTAGGAAAGTAGTAACAGTGTGTGAGACCATCAGAGGAAAGAGATACATTCATTCAGTCATTCAGTAGTAATTACTGAGCACCTACTCTTTGCCACACATTGACATGGGCATTGGGAATGGAGAACAAAAATGCCTCTCCTCGTGGGATTTTTATTTTAGTAGGTAGAGATAGATGGTAAACAAGTATATAAACAATATGCCAGAAGGCATAAGTGTTATGAAGAAACGGAGACTCGATAATGTCTGTGGTGGTGCTTTTTTTTTTGGAGACAGAGCTCACTGCAGCCTTGAACTCCTGGGCTCAAGGGATCCACCTGCCTTAGCTTCCGAGTACCTAGGACTACAGGTGCATACCACCACTACAGCTAATTAAAAAAAAATTTTTAGTGGAGAGGCTGGGCCTAGTGGCTTATGCCTGTAATTCAAGCACTTTGGGACACTAAGGCAGGAGGATTGCTTGAGGGCAGGAGTTTGAGACCAGTCTAGGCAACATAGTGAGACCTCATCACTACTACTACTACTACTACAAAAAAAGAGCCAGGCATGGTGTCAAGTGCCTGTAGTCCCAGTTGCTTAGGAGGCTGAGGTGGAAGGATCACTTGAGCCAGGAGGTTGAGGCTGCAGTGAGTCATCTTTGTGCCACTGCACTCCAGCGTGACTGACAAAGTGAGACTTTGTCTCAAAAAATAAATAGGCTGGGCACAGTGGCTCACTCATGCCTGTAATCCTGACAGTTTGGGAGGCCAAGGCAGGTGGATCACTTGAAGTCAGGAGTTTGAGATCAGCCTGGCCAACAAGGTGAAACCCCATCTCTACTAAAAAAATACAAAAATTAGCCATTAGTGGTGGTAGCCATCTGTAATTCCAGCTACTCGGGAGGCTGAGGCAGGAGAATCACTTGAACTTGGGAGTAGAGGTTGCAGTAAGCCAAGATTGTGCCATTTTACTCCTGCTTGGGCGACAGAGCGAGACTTTGCCTCAAAATAAATAAATAATAGGGAGTCTCTGAGCCTACCCTGGCTTGGAAGGCTGCCCAAAAAATAAATAAGTAAATAAATAATACTTAAATAATTTTTTGGGTAGAGGTGGGATCTTGCTTTGTTGCCTAGGCTAGTCTTAAACTCCTGGCCTTAAGCAGTACTCCCACCTCAGCCTTCCAAATTACAGGCGTGAGCCACTACACCTGAGGGAAGTAAGTGGACTAGCCAGGTGGTTGTCTAGGGAAAAGATATTGTAGGCAAGTGGAATAGCCAGAGCTATTGGAGAGTTTGGGCAGAGGAGTGACACAATCTGACTTTTAAAAGATTATTCTGGCTGATATAGTGATTACTGCCTGTATAGGAGATAAGGGATAAAGCAGGGAGACCAGCTAGGAAGATATTGCAGAAATCTAAGCAGGCAGTGATGATAGCTTGGTGGAGGTGGTGAAAGTAGTTGGATTCTGGATATGTTTTGAAGGTAGAGACGATTGGATTTGTTGGTCAAATGGATATAGATTGTATGAGAGAAATGAAGGCTGAATTCCATGGTATTTGGACTGATAAGCTGGAAGATGCCATTTTCTGAGCTTGGAAAGGTTGTTGAGGAGGTACAGATGGGGAGCAGATAGGAGTTTGGTTTTGGAATTTATTGTTTAGGTTTGTAATCCATCTAGAATTGATTTTTATGATATGAGATAGGGATCGAGGTTCATCCTCCTTTGCCCCCATATGGTTATCTAATTGATCCAGCACTCGCGTTGCATTTTTGTTGTACCCTTTGTAAACCAAGGTGTAGTACATATGTGGATCTGAATTCTCTATTTGGTTCCCACATAGCTTTCAGGGAAATGGGAATAGAGGGGAGATAGTGCAGTGTAGTGGCTTAGAGCATGGACTTTGTAGACAAATCGACCACCTGGAATCAAATCCTATCTTTACTCCTTAGGGCTTTGTGAGGTAAATGCCAGCATCTGTAAAATGGAAACAATTAAAGCATGATCTCCTTAATAGGGTTGTTTGATAACTGAATTAGTTAATGTTCCTAATGTGACTAAATAGCTGAAGAAGGATAATAAGCACTGTGGATGGACTGGACCCAGTGCTCCTGTAGAAGTGACTGGAGTAGTTGTTGAATGGTCTTGGACATGACTGGGGATACAGTGGGGTTCCTCTCTAGCAGGGCTCACCACAGACTTGGGACTGGGGCTATAGGCAATAGTTGTTCTGCCAACCCTCCTGAAGAGAAGATGATTAAGTATTTTTTGAATTGTTATGTTCTGAAGTCTTCCAGTGGTCTTCTTTTTTCTTTTTGAAATGGAGTATCACTGCCCAGGCTGGAGTGTAGTGGCATGATCTCAGCTCATTGCAACCTCCACCTCCCAAGTTAAAGTGATTTTCCTGCCTCAGCCTCCTCAGTAGCTGGGATTACAGGTGTGAGCCACCATGCCTGGCTAATTTTTTTTTTTTTTTTTT
>PVKP010031759.1:0-26634 GCA_004027715.1 Plecturocebus donacophilus | reverse complement strand
TTGGGATTACAGGGGTGAGCCACTATGCCCAGCCTTCTTTTTTATCTTTAGACAAGCATGCCAGGTGATTGTGGTGCTGGAAGGCTTTTGACTACATTTCTTTAAGAGAAATTCATCCTAGAGAGTTGAAATAGTTGTTGACTTACATGCCCGACCTGAATCTTGTGCTGACTGTGCAGTGTGATTGCAGCCTCATGAGGAGGTATCTTTTCATTGTTGCTGTTTCTCCTTCACGTTCTTGTCCCTTAGAAGAATGGCATGAAGAATACTACTGCCCCAGGAAAAAAGTAGGGGAGGAAAAATCTCTGGCTCCTGTGTTTGCTGAGAAGTTAGTATCACCAAGCAGGAGGGGAGCCAAGCTCAAGGACCATGAAAGCCACCAGGAGAATGAAGACAGGAATAGTGAGTTGGACCACGATGAGGAAGGTAAAGAACCCTTCTCCAGGGAGTTCTTGGTGAGTGACTGTGAGTTAGAGACAAGCTGCTGTGCGTGCCATTCTACAGCATTTGGGGAGAGGTTCTGTTAAAAATCCATCCTTCTGAAAACTGCCTTGGCAATCCCTGGCTGATTCTTCAGGATGGGCTTCATTGATGTGGATGTTTGACCTTTGCTGTCTACCTGACCCAAGTCAGAGGTTTTCTTTTTCTTTCTTTCTTTCCTTCTTTCATTTTTTTTTTTTTTTTTTTCTTAGAGACAGAGTGTTTCTCTGTCAGCCAGGCTGGAGTGCAATGGCGTGGTGCTCCACCTCCCAGGTTCAAGCGATTCTCCGGCCTCAGCCTCCTAAGTACCTGGGATTACAGGCACACACCACCACATCAGCTAATTTTTGTGTTTTCAGTAGAGATGGGATTTCACCAAGTTGGCCAGCCTTCTTGAACTCCTGACCTGAAATGATCCGTCTGCCTTGGCTTCCCAAAGTGCTGGGATTACAGGCATGAGCAACTGTGCCTGGCCCAGAAGTTTCTCTTTGAATACTATATACATTGATGAGTTCTGTCTTTGTGCTTATGAGCCACACAGATGTCATCTCAGATTTAATTTTCAGTGATTTTTTTCTGTCTTGATGGAGTCTATGTAACATTTAAAATATTATTGCTACCAAAGAGTAATTCTTACTATAGTTATTAAAATGCAAGAACAATACATTTAAAATTATTTCATAATAAAGTTAAAATGAGGCTGGGCATTGTGGCTCATACCTGTAATCCCAGCACTTTGGGAGGCCAGGAGTTCAAGACCAGCCTGGGCAACATGGAAAGACCTGATCTCTATAAGAAATTAATAAATTAGCCAGGTGTGGTGGCACACAGGCCTGTAATCCCAGCTACTTGGTAGGCCGAGGTGGGAGGATGGATTGAGCCAGGAGATCGAGGCCATGGTGAGCCGTCATCGCACCACTGTACTGTAGCCTGTGCAACATAAATGAGACCCTATCTCAAAAAGTTAAAGTGACTGAATTTTTTTCTTAGATTTTTGCATACAGCCAGATATAAAAGAACAATTGTTCTCTGAAAGGAGAATTTATCATTCTTAACTAGTCTACGTAATAGTAATTAATTACTGTTAATTAGGTGGCTTCCCTTGTGATCCTAGAGGGGTAAAAATAAAGCTGGGACCAAAGGTAGAAAAGACCTTCCCATAAGGGCTGAAGATGATGAACAGGATGATGACAGTGGCTGTGACAAAGGCAGTGAGGAGGAGGAGGAGGAGGAAGGTCGAATGACCTGGATCAGCCCTATTAAGCAGCGTGGCTGGCATCAGGGGATGCTAGTTTTAAGTGAAGCCCATCAGAAGGGGCTGTTGCATTTCCTGTGTGAATTTAAATAACTTTCTTATTAATTTATAAATGCTTTTAAAAATACCCTGACCAGACTCAACTCGTGAGTCTTGTGACAAGTGTAGCTTACGAATGATGTTTGTGGCTAGTATAAAAGTTTCCAGAAAGCAGATGATTACAATTGCAATGTTCTGGCTTTCACCCACAGAACCTATCAAAGAAACACCTGATAAAGGAAGAAAGGAAATGGCCAATCAGAAAGATTCCCCTGAAACCAAAAACCAGAAATTAGAAGGTAACTTATTGGCTGTAGTTTAAAGAACAGATGAATAGAGAATGTCATGTTGGCAAAAACTTAGTCTCCGTTAGTCCAGACGAGCAACAGTGAGATTTGCTACAGAAGCTTGGTGTTACAATAAGCCACAGTCTTTAATGGATTTTCTTTTAGTGCTACTTTTTCTGAACTGAGTTCTTTTTTTTAACGTTTTTGTGTAGCAGCTGAACCACCTGTAGCTTTCAAACTGTTTGTTGGAAACCTAAATTTCAGCAAAACTAAACTAAAAGCTGGTCTCAGTCAATTTTTTACTAAAAATGATCTTGAAGTTGTTGGTGTCAGAGTTGCCTTGTCCGGGTAAATACCAATAAATTAAGAATGTTTTTAAGGGCTTATCAGCCCAGCACTTGATGTTCCTGGAGAACTGAGGAGTTCTGGTAGCTTTGTGCTACTTCATTGTGGCTCAAAGGCTGCTGTCTTCTCTGGTCGTTTTATTACCACATCTTCACCCTTTGGTGGGATTTTACCTCAGTCACTTGCAGTTCAGAATGAATGTTTAAAATCCTTCAATGGCTCATGCTTGGTAAATCTGTTGTATTTAACTTTGCTGCCTGTTTTCTCAACCAAAATATTAAAATAATCCCAAGATCTTCCAAGGCTTAGAGACAGGCTCTTGCTGTTTTACCCAGGCAGGTCTCAAACTCCTGGGCTCAAGTGAATCTTCCACCTCACCCTCCCAAAGTGCTGGGATTACAGGTGTGAGCCACTGTGCCCTGTCTGTTTCTTAAAAATTCAAAACATTATTATTATTGAAACAGTTTCACTCTATCACCCATGCTAGAGTGCAGTCACGTGGTCTCAGCTTACTGCAGCCTCTGCCTTCCAGGTTCAAGCAATTCTGCCTCAGCTTCCTGAGTAGCTAGGATTACGGGCGCCCGCCTCTACACCCAGCTAATTTTTATATTTTTAGTAGAGACAAGGTTGAGCCATGTTGGCCAGGCTCGTCCTGAACTCCTGGTCTCAAGTGATCCGCTTGCCTCAGTCTCCCAGAGTGCTGGGATTACAGGTGTGAGCCACTGCACCTGGCCAAAAATAAATAAATAATTTTTTTTGAAACAGGGAAATAATTTTCTTTGAAACACAGGGTCTCAGTCCGTTGCCCAGGCTGGAGTGCAGTAGTGTTATCATGGCTCACTGCAACTTCTGTCGCCTGGGTTCAAACAATCCTCCCACCTCAGCCTTCTGAGTAGCTGGGACTACAGGCACACATCACCACGCCTTTTTTGTACACAAAGGGCTTTGCCATGTTGCCCAGGCTGATCTCAAACTCCTGAACTCAAGCAGTCCTCCCACCTCAGCCTCCCAAAGTGCTGGGATAACAGGTATGAACCACTGCACCCAAGCAAAATTTGTAATTTCAAGCCTTACTTTCTATAGCTTTTGGTTAAATTTTGTCAGTTAAGCTGAAAACTAATAGAGATGTCAGCAGGCAAACTGTGCACTGATTCTCAGTCCTTGCTCTAGAACGATGTCTCTTGACTTCAGTGCTATTGACATTCTGGGCTAGACAATTTTTTTTTTTTTTTTGAGACAGGATCTGGCTCTGTCACCTAGGCTGGAGTGCAGTGATGCGATCTTGGCTCACTGCAACCTCTGCCTCCCAGCTCAAGCCATCTTCCCACGTCAGCCTCCCGAGTAGCTGGGACCACAGACATGTACCACTATGCCCGGCTAATTTTTTTTTTTTTGTATTTTCTGTAGAAACAGGGTTTCGCCATGTTGACCAGGCTGGTCTCGAACTCCTGAGCTCAGGCAATCTGCCCACCTTGGCCTCCCACAGTGGTGGATTGCAGATGTGAGCCACCACACTGGGTCTGGGCTGGGCAATTCTATGTTGTGGTGGCTGTCCAGTTCATTGTGTTTAGCAACCTCTCTGAATTCTACCCATTAGATACTAGATGCTCCCCTGTTTGTAACAGCCAAAAATGTCTCTAGACATTGTCAAACTTGCCCCCCACCCACCCCTGGGGTGAGAACTACTTCTCCATAGTTACTTCACAGTACTGACTGCCAGTTTGTAGAGCCTTGGTTTTAAATTGTAAATTAGGCAGCTGCATGTGACTTAGTGCTAATTTCTAGTGTGATTAGCTAACCAGAGTCATATGCTCTTCATCTTACCTGTGTATGCTTTTTCCCTTTTTTTCTACATCTCTGTAGGAGATTTGGTTATGTGAATTTTAAATCTGTTGATGATCAAAAAAAAGCCCTGGAACTTAGTGATACAAAAGTCCTTGAGTGTGAAATTAAATTTAAGAAACTAAAGGGAAAGAAAACAAAGGTATGCAAACAAGGCAATTTGTTCAAAGTTATTGACGTATCTAGAAGATTCTGGGTCAGGCAGAAATATCACATTCTTTCTAATTTGGTGCAAGTAATCTTTAGTTTCTGATGAGCCACCTGCCTCCATTGCACCCTGCCCTCCCTCCTGTGCTCACGCTGCACGGCTCACCTTTCTCTGTCATAACGTTCTTTCCAGGACTCAGTCCCTGGCCGCTTGAAACCCATCCATCCAGTCCCAGCTTAAATATCACTTCCTCAGATCAGAAAACTCTTTCCTTACCCCACACTAGGGTAAGTCTTCTCTACTAGACTTCCTCATTGCCCCTTTTACTTGTCCATCCTGGCACTTATCAAAGTGTATAATTATGTGACTATTCATTTACCTGTCTTTTCTCCAACAAAAGCACGTTCCTGAGAGCAGAGGCCAAGTCCATGTTTTCACAGCAAGTATGTAGCACAGGCCTTAGCCTAGAGTATGTATTCAAATATTTGTTAAATGAACGAAGATGTGTTGTTTCCACTTTGCAACTCTTCGAGGGATATTTTTTCTATCTTAGGGGACTTTTGATGCTTACTAAACCTAAACTCACCAAAAATATTCTTTTGTTTTTATGTAGATCAAAATGCCAAAACACTTTTGATCAAGAACCTGCCTGACAGAGTCACTCAACATGAATTAAATGTTTGAGGATGCTTTTCAAATCAGATTAGTGAGCAAGGATGGGATGAGAAAAAGGTATGTTTTGTACTTACCTTATTCTTGTACTGAATAAGAATGTAAGTCTACTGGATACAAACATAATGGAATTCCCTTACATTCTCTCAAATCTCTGTCTCATTTTAGAGAAGGGAAGAGTAGTTATCCAGATTTCTGCTAGTAGGCATAAAAAACCAAAGGAGCCATCATAAAGGGACAGCCAGAACTTCTAGAAAACTGTAGTGGTGTTATAGAGAAATAGAGACTTACTCTTCTATCAAGTACAGGATTGAAGATTACAATTTATTCATAGATTATGTACATTTATTCTTCTCTTTCCAGGGCTGACTCCACTAGAATAACATACTAGGTAACTTGCTTGGACAGGTGTCAAAATAGAACATGGAATTGTTAGGTTTATGTTGTAACCAATTAATGAAACACTGTCCTTAGGTATCTAGGCTTTGGAAGAGTAAGAGAGTGAATATGGGTGAAATTAGAGGGGATGGAGTATAATATGCTTTGAAGGGATTGTTATTGAGATGAAAATTGAATATTGTTTTCTTTTTTTTCTTTTTTGAGATGGAGTTTCATTGTTGTTGCCTAGGCTGGAGTGCAATGGTGAGGGTCTTGGCTCACTGCAGCCTCCACCTCCCGGGTTTAAACGATTCTTGTGCTTCAGCCTCCCAAGTAGCTGGGATTACAGGTACCCGCTACCACACCCGGCTAATTTTTTTGTATTTTTAATAGAGACGGGGTTTCACCATGTTGGCCAGGCTGGTCTTGAACTCCTGACCTCAGGTGATCCGCTCACCTCGGCCTCCCAAAGTGCTGGGATTACAGGTGTGAGCCATTGCGCCCGGCCTGAATATTGGTTTTATAGATACATTTGAGCTAAATGTGTTGGTGTAGGTGAACTCTAAAATAATCTGTAGCAGTGTGTTCTGATGAACCTAATCTCTAGAAATAATACTACAGATCTAACAAGCCTAGGATAGAAGTACATATATTGACCTGGAAAGCCATGATAAATATAGGAAAACAAATCTGAAAGAATAAATTCCAAATGGTTAGCAGTGTTTACCAGGAGGAGATTTGGGAGCACTCTGCTTGTAGTCTCTGGAAAACAAGCAAACAAATTTCTGCCAAAAGCTGTATAATTTATCAAGATTTAATTAGTTTTAATTAAATATTTTTATATCTTTATAGTCATTTCTGTACATGGAGAATTATCGTATCACTTCTTAGCCTTTTGGCTAAGGTCAAGTGTAGTATCTGTTCTTCAGTTTAATATCTGATATGTCCTAAATTAAAAACAAACAAAAAAGAATTATTGTAAAGGAGCGATAAGAGAAGCCAGAGAATCCATGGCCATGTGAAATAAAGCATAGTACCTATGCCAGAAAAGAGTGTGGTGCATTATCTTTAAGAATCTGACTCAGGCCACACTTGGTGGCGCACTCCTGTAATCCTGGCACTTTGGGAGGCTGAGGCAGGTGGATCACCTGAGGTCAGGAGTTCAAAACCAGCCTGGCCAACATGGTGAAACCCTGTCACTACTAAAAATAAAGAAAATTAGCTGGGCATGGTGGTGGGCACCTGTAATCCCAACTACTTGGGAGGCCAAGGCAGGAGAATCATTTGAACCCAGGAGTTGGAGGTTGCAGTGAGCCCAGATTGCGCCACTGCACTCGCGCCTGGCGACGGAGTGAGACTGTGTCTCAATTAAAAAAAAAAAAAAAGAGAGAGGGAGATGTTCTTTGCCAAGAGTCGCCGCAGTTTCCTGCTTCAACAGTGCTTGGATGGAACCCAGCGCTCGTCCCCCACCCTGGCCAGCCACCCATAGCCAGCCCTCTGTCGCCTCCGCACTGCGTCCTCGGACTGCTCAAAGGCTCCCGCTGCCACTCCAGCACCACGCAGCCACTGCCGCCGCTGCCACCACCTCCGCTGCCTCTCCTTACCCGCCACCGTGATGACCACATCCCCCTCGCAGGTGCGCCAGAACTACTCCCACCCCAGGACTCAGAGACCACCATCAACTGCCAGATCAACTAGAGCTCTATGCCTCCTGTGTCTGCCTGTCCATGTCTTACTACTTTGACCATGATTATGTGGCTTTGAAGAGCTTTGCCAAGTACTCACCAATCTCATGAGGAGAGAGAACATGCTGAGAAACTGATGAAGCTGCAGAACCAATGAGGTGGCCAAATCTTCCTTCAAGATATCAGGAAACCAGACAGTGATGACTGGGAGAGTGGGCTGAATGTGATGGAGTGTGCATTACATTTGCAAAAAAAATATGAATCAGTCACTACTGGAAATGCACAAACTAGCCACTGACAAAAATGACCCCCATTTGTGTGACTTCATTGAGACACATTACCTGAATGAGCAGGTGAAATCCATCAAAGAATTGGGTGACCACGTGACCAACTTGCGCAAGATGGGAGCACCCCAGTCTGACTTGGCAGAATATCTCTTTGACAAGCACACCCTGGAAGACAGTGATAATGAAAGCTAAGCCTTAGGCTGATTTCCCCATAGCCATGGGGTGACTTCCCTGGTCACCATTGCAGTGCATGCATGTTGGGGTTTCCTTTACCTTTTCTATAAGTTGTACCAAAACATCCACTTAAGTTCTTTGTACCATTCCTTCAAATAAAGAAATTTGGTACCCCCTCCCCACCAAAAAAGAAAAAGAATTTTCTTTTAAACATAAGAAAACTACTCATTCTCACTCATAGTAAGAGGATTGCAAATGATACCTACACTGAGATACAACTTTTTACCTATCAGGTAGTCACAGATCAAAAGGTTTATTAACACAGTGGAAAAGAGGGTAAAAAAACTGGCATGCTCGCCGGGCACAGTGGCTCATGCCTATAATCCCAATACTTTGGGAGGCTGAGGTGGGCAGATCACCTGAGGTCGGGAGTTCAAGACCAGCCTGACCAACATGGAGAAACCCCGTTTCTACTAAAAATACAAAAATTAGCCGGGCGTGGTGGCTCACACCTGTAATCCCAGTTACTCGGGAGGCTGAGGCAGGAGAATCATCTGAACCCGGGAGGCAGAGCTTGCAGTGAGCTGAGATCGCACTGTTGCACTCCAGCCTGGGCAACAAGAGCAAAACTCAATCTGAAAAAAAAAAAAAAAAAAAAAAAAAAAACTGGCATGCTCATACTTCGTTATTGGAAGTGAAATTGGAGAAATCTCTATGGAGATTAGGTACTTAGCTATATCTGTTAAAGTTATAGTTGCAAATACCATTTTATCTTGTTCTTCCCAAGAATTTATCCTATAATCTCAGACAAGTGTGAAATAATGTATTGCAAAGTTATTTGATGCAAAATTAGAATTAACCTGAATATCAAGCAACAGGTGGTTAAAATTGTCTGTCAGATCCATAAGATATTATTCTATATAGCTGTAAAAGGAGTGAAATCACATTTTGTGTAGTGATGGGAAATTAATCTCCAGTATACATTATTAAGTGAAAAAAGACAAAGTATAGAACAGTGTGTATAGTATTCTGCCTTTTATGTAAAAATGTAATGGAGAACACACTGTACACAAAAAATTACCCAATATGGATCAAAGACCTAACTAAGAGCTAAAACATAAAATTCTTAGAAGAAAACACAGCAATAAAACTTTGTGCACAAGTGATTAAAGAAAATTGAGAAATTTGGCTTAATCAAAATTAAAAATGTGTTTCAAAGGCCATATTTAAAAAGTCAAAGAAAATACGTAGACTGGCTGGGCACAGTGGCTCATGCCTGTAATCCCAGCACTTTGGGAAGGTGAGGTGGGCAAATCACGAAGTCAAGAGATCGAGACCATCCTGGCCAACATGGTGAAACCCTGTCTCTACTAAAAATACAAAAATTAGCTGGGCGTCATGGCATATGCCTGTAGTCCCAGCTACTCAGGAGGCTGAGGCAGGAGAATCATTTGAACCCAGGAGGCGGAGGTTGCAGTAAGCCAAGATTGCCCCATTGCACCCCAGCTTGGGCAACAAGAGTGAAACTCCGTCTCAAAAAAAAAAAAAAAAAAAAGAAGAAAAAATCTATAGACTGGAAGAAAATATTTGCAAATCATATAGCCGACAAGGGACTTGTGTCCAAATATATATAGAACTCATATTACAATTCAATAAAAAGGCAGCCCAATTAAGAAATGGGCAAAGGATTTAAATGAACATTTCTCCAAACAAGGCATATGAATGGCCAGTAAGCACATGAAAAGATGCTCACCATTTGTTGTTAGGGAAATGCAAATCAAAACCATGATGTGATACACTTCACATTCATTAGAATGGCTATAACAAAGAAAGTAAACAGTTACAAGTGTTGACAAGGATGTGGAAAAGTTGGAGCACTCATATGTTGCTGGTAGGAATGTAAAATAATGCAGTTGCTTTGGAAAAGTTTGACAGTTTCTGAAAATGTTAAACTTAGAGTTGCCATATGGTCCAGCAATTCTCTTAAGTATCTACCTCAAAGAAATGAAAACACATGTTCACACTTCTCTACAAATGTTCATGTCAGCATTATTTAATAGTCAAAAAGTAGAAATGACCCCAAATGCCTAACAGTTGATGGATTGATAAAGTGTGGTATGTCCTTCTGTATATGACATGTCCAGGATAGTCAAATCTTTACAGACTGAAACTAGAGCAGTAGTTGCTTGTGGCTGGGAGTGAGAATGGGTTGGGGGGAATGAGGAATGACTGCTGATGGGTACTTTTGGGGACAATAAAAATGTTTCAAAGTTAGTTTACAACTATGATTGTACAGTGTGTAAATGTATTAGAAACCATTGTAAACTTTAAATGAGTAAATTTTATGATATGTAAATTATATCTCAAGCTTTTTAAGAAAAATCGTATATGTGTATACATTTGTTTTTATATATACATAATGTTGCCTCTATGGTTAGAAATTGGGTGGCCTGGAATAGGAATATAAAGAAGACTACACATATCCTTTGTTTGTTTCATTTTTCTACATCATCTAAACCATATCCTTTTCTACCTTTTGGATTTTGAATCTTGTATATTTCTGATTCAGAAGACAAATAATAGATTGTGGCCCTAAATGCTGACTGTTTTCTCCCTCACCTCATCCCCACAATTGCAGGATTGCATATACTGAATTCAAGTCACAAGCTGAGGCAGAGAGCACCTCGGAAGAAAAGCAGGGAACAGAGATTGATGGGCTTGCCATAGTTCTGGACCATACTGGAGAGACAAGCCAGGGCCAAAAAAATAGAGATTGAAAGAACAGCACCTGGAGAGGTGAGGGGTCCCAGAGCTCTGTGGATTGAGAGTTACCAGGGTTGTTGCAGGGGGATCCCAAGAGAGGGGCTGGTATGAGTTTAAGGGCACTCAGCACTTTATCTTTTTTTATTATTATTTTGAGACAGGGTCTCACTCCCTTCACCCACACAGGAGTGTGGTGGCACAATCACCACAGTCTCAACTTCCTGGGCTCAGGTGATCCTCTCACCTCAGCCTCCGGAGTAGCTGGGATGGGAGCGCCACTCAGCACTTCAAAATGCAGTTTCCTCTGTATTGAAAGTGAATCATTCTCATAATTACATTAAACTGATTAATATTGTCCTTAGTTAACTGTAAGCTGATGTCTGCAAAAGAAATGGCACTTTGAAATCCATCAGTTGGCCAGGCATGGTGGCTCATGCCTGTAATCCCAGCACTTTGGGAGGCCAAGGTGGGTGGATCATTTGAGCCCAGGATAAGACCGGCTTGGTCAACATGGCAAAACCCTGTCTCTGCAAAAAATACAAAAATTTGCTAGGCGTGGTGGTGTGTGCCTGTAATCCCAGCTACTTGAGAGGCTGAGGTGGGAAGATGGCTTGAGCCTGGGAGATGGAGGTTGCAGTGAGCGGAGATCACACCACTGCACTCCAGCCTGGGGAACAGAGCCAGACCTTGTCTCAAAAAAAAAAAAAAAAGAAAAAAGAAACCCATTCAGTTTATTTTTTCTTTTTGGGCACCTTCTAGGATTCTGTTTGAACAAGTTCTTATATCTGTGGTTTCAGAATTAGATATTTAATTCTCTTCAAATATTAATTTTTTTCAAGTAGTGTCTTTGTAGGTTTAAACCAATGACCCCAAACCAGTGCCCTGAATTTGCCTAATCTAATCAGCAAACTTGCTTACAGAGTAAGAGACAATTGAATTTGTTATGAGTATTTCAGAAGTCAAGAAATTTCACATAAAACCCTGGGTTTCCAGCTTCTTCTGATACAACAAAAAATCTGGCCAGGTGCGGTGGCTCACACTTGTAATCCCAGCACTTTGGGAGGCTGAGGTGTGTGGATCGCTTGAGTCCAGTTGAGACCAGCCTGGGCAACAAGGAGAGACTCCCATCTGTACAAAAATAAAATTATCTGAGTGTGGTGGTGCATACCTGTAGTCCCAGCTAACTCAAGAGGCTGAGGTGGAAAGATTGCCTGAGCCCGGGAGGTCGAGGCTACAGTGAGCCATGATGGTGCCACTGCACTTCAGCCTAGGCGCCAGAGCGAGACCCTATCTATTGCAAAAAAAAAAAAAAAAAAAAAAAAAAAAAAGGAAAGAAAATCTGGTGGCGCGGTGGCTGCATTCCCACATGGCAGCAGTTGGCTGGTGATGAGAAGTAGCTGCTTCTCCTTAGGTGTGGCCTTTGCTCTTGTTTGCTGGTAACCCCCACAGTTCCTGAGGGGAAACAGCAGTGTTGTGGAAACTTACACTTTTAAACATAGAGTTAATACCTTTTTCTTGGAAAATAACACTTTTTTCTTATAGTAAAGATGACATAGCTGGGCATGGTGGCTCATGCCTATAATCTCAGTACTGTGGGAGGCTGAGGCAGGCGGATCATGAGGTCAGGAGTTCGAGACCAGCCTGTTTAATGGCGAAACCCAGTCTCTACTAAAAATACAAAAATTAGCTGGGCATGGTGGTGCACGCCTGTAGTCCCAGCTACTTGGGAGGCTGAGGCAGAAGAATTGCTTGAATCCAGGAGGTGGAGGTTGCAGTGAGCCGAGATCACACTATTGCACTCTAGCCTGGGTGACAGAGTGAGACTTTGTTTCAGGAAAAAAAAAAGATGACATTTTAATATTTCTTATGCATTTGTCTCTTTCACAAGTGGAAAGACAAAGTACAAAACCAGACAACCACACTTTTCAAGAAGAATGAGAGAAGCCTATTTTTTTTGTGGAGGTAAAGGATGTCCCCACATGTTTAATATGCAAACAAAGTCTTTCTGTGTCAAAAGAGCGTACCCTAAGACATCACTGTGAATCAAACCACAGCAAGAACCATGAGGGATATACAGAAAAGATGAGTGACAAAAAAACCTAATGAACTGAAAAAAAGACAGATTTCAACATGATTTGCTTTTGAATGTGAATAAAACAGGTGATGCTGCTATGAAGTGTAGTTATGTATTAAATGAGAAAATTGCCTGGGCATCAAAACCTTTTACAGATGGGGAGTTTATAAAAGAATGTTTGTTGAGTGCAGCAGAAATTATACGCCCTGAACAGAGACAAGCATTGGCAAATAGAAGACTAGCTGGTAATATTGTTGCTCAGCATGTTGATGATATGGCTGAAAACTTACAGGATAAGTTTCAAGAAAAAGTGAAATCACTTGTGGCTTTCTCTATTGCAACTCATGAGAGTGCTGATATAAATAATGTTCCCCAGTTGGCTGTGTTCATTCGTGGTGCGGATGAAACTTTTGATGTGACTGAAGAACTTTTAGATACAGTACCCATAACAGGCACAGCATCAGGAAATGACATATTTTTATGTGTTGATAAAAGTCTTAAAAAATTTAATGTAGACTGGTCAAAATTAGTAAGTGTTAGCACAGATGGTAATTCTGCAGTGGCTGGTGTTAAACAACTTGTTACAAAACTGAAATCTAAGGTGGCAGGGCTATGCGAAAGCACAGAACTTAATTCTGTGCATGGCCTCATTCTCCAGGAATCACTTTGTGCTAAGAAGTTAAAAATGGATCACGTCATGGACATAGTAATTTGCAGCCTAATCTGGATACATGCCCATGGCTCAAACCACAGATAGCTCAACGCTTTTTTCAGTGAGTTAGTGTACAATGTGGAAGCCTGTTCTACAACATGGAAGTGAAGTAGCTGAGTCGTGGTATGGTGCTAAAGCAGTTTTTTGAACCGTTGGAAGAAATTGACTTTTTCACGTCTTCTAAAGGAAAAAATGTGCCTCAGCTCACTAGCAAAAATTGGGTCAAAGACTTAGCCTTTTTGATTGACATTACAACACATCTGAATACACTGGATATTTCTCTGCAAAGGCATTCACAAGTGGTTACACAAATGTATGATTCAATTCACTCCTTCCTAGCAAAATTGTGTCTTTGGGAAACTCATTTGACAAGGAACAATCTGGCCCACTCCCCTACACTGAAATTAGTTTCTGAAAATGAAAGTGATGGCCTGAACTATATTCTAAAAATTAAAGAGTTGAAGACTGAATTCCAAAAATGATTCTCTGATATCAGTTCTTTATGAAAATGAACTGATACTGTTCAGTTCACCTTTCTTGATTAATCATGTGAATGAAGAGCTGCAAATGGAAGTTATTGAATTGCAGTCAACACTATACTGAAAACTAAATATGATGAAGTGAGAATCCCAGAATTCTACAGATACCTGGGGAATGGTTACCCTAAATATAAAAACCATTGTGCAAAGATTCTGTCCATGTTTGGAAGTACTTATGTTTATGAGCAGTTATTTTCTATTATGAAACTAAATAAAACTAAATATTGGTCCCAATTAAGAAAGATGAATTCTCTGCTGCATGTGGCTATACAAGATTCACAACCTGATGTTGATTGATACCTTGGGGCATAAGAAAGGAATGTTAGATTTTGGATTTCAAATCTGAGAAGTAACAAATTATGAAACTTCAGATAATTATTTTCAAATTATTTTTTTCAATATCAAATTTAGATACCATCTCTGGCATTATATAGGTTTGTTAAATCTTATACCATATAAAATAAAGTTGGATTATACTTCCGGTGGTTTTTTATACCTTGCTTTTCTGGCCTTTAGAGTTATTCAAGTTTATAAACCTCTGCCCTAAAAGAAGCCACATTTTTTTTAAAGACACTTGTAAGCCTGGGATGTGAACCAAGGAGTCAGCTGGATGAACTGAATGTTTAGACACCTAGTGCGATCCTATCCCTAAGCACAACAGACCTGCCACAGTTATCCTGGGGTTCAGGCCAGGGTAACTGACCCCCTTCCCTCCACAGGCTGGGTGGCAGAGCTGTTACTGGCCTCTGGACTTCTTTTCTGGTGCTTCTATTTGGATTTACACATTTCTTTTGAAGTTCCAACGTTGTTGGTCAGCTTACAGTCAGTGTGGCTGGCCCAGAAACATTCTGCCTCTTACAGGCAGGGATGCTTGTTCCCTTGGTATCGGAGTACCCAGTGGGGGTGCACAATGGGGTGTTGATGTGTGGAAGAGCATATGAGCATTTTTCCAGGGTAGCCGCCAGCAGAGTCTTAGGTCTGTGACCCAAAAGGTGTTTTTCCACTGACAGTGACATGTCTGCTCACTGTTGTAGAAACTGTATCTTAAAAAATTAGTCTAGCCACGCGTGGTGGCTCATGCCTGTAATCCCAGCACTTTGGGAAGCTGAGACGGCAGATCACCTGAGATCAGGAGTTCGAGACCAGCCTGACCAACATATTGAAATCTCGTCTCTACTAAAAATATGAAAATTAGCTGAGAGTAGTGGCAGGCATCTGTAGTCCCAGCTACTTGGGAGGCAGAGGCAGGAGAATCGCTTGAACTCGGGAGGCAGAGGTTGC
The DNA here is from genome assembly GCA_004027715.1 of Plecturocebus donacophilus. Lineage (NCBI taxonomy): Eukaryota > Metazoa > Chordata > Mammalia > Primates > Pitheciidae > Plecturocebus > Plecturocebus donacophilus. The sequence continues at coordinate 11,673 of PVKP010031759.1, read as the reverse complement.
AGTGAGCTGAAATCATGCCATTGCACTCCAGCCTGGGCGACGAGAGATGCTCTGTCTCAAAAAAAAAATTATTCTAATTGAAGTAATATGTACTTATTGTAGAATATTTGGATATTATAAAGAAATTTTGAGAAAATACCTGTAATCTCAGCAGAGTTAAGCCCTGTAAATATTTAGGCATGTTTTCTTTCAATTTTCTATGTGCGATTTGATGTGGTTGAGCACATTATGGATGGACCGTAGTGTATCCTGCTCTCCGCCCTCCCTCTCCCACTCAACAGCAAGCCCTAAATAGCTCTCCATCTTCAGGCTCAGGTTATGTTTGTTTGATTCCTCAAGGAGTGCACTTATGGACTTTGCTAGCTGGTGAGTTCTCTCGGCAACATGTGAGCATGGCTGAGTTGATTTTCCAATGTACAATCCCTCTTCCTTTCTGGCAGGTTCATAGAAGGCTGGAAAAAAACCCTGGCTGTTCTGGGAAGAAGAGGCAAATCTTACCACTGGAGATTCTCAGGATAGCCTCAGTGCAGAGGTCTTGGGACTGCTAATGAGTGTGAAGCTGAGCCCCAAGAGCCACAGCAGAGCAAAGAGATGAAGACGGAGGGACTTTAGGGCAAGGCAGTGAGGTGTCGGGGTTCTGGTAGCCTCTGAGAAAGCTGACTTAAAAGGCAAACCCAGATTCAGATTCCCTCCTTTAATAAGAGAGACTTGACTATAAAAGTGGATAGGTGAGAGTGTGGTGGTGAGGGCCAAGGGGGTGCAGAACAGGCCTCTGGAGGTTGAGTGAGATGGCAGGGCAGGGCTAGGCTCTTCTCCAGAGGAAACATGGGGACCGTTTCGGAAAGGATGAGTGACTAAAGGTACAGAGTGACTTTGAGGACGACAGTGCAGCAGGGAGTCTGACAAGACAAGCCAGTGAGAGGAGGGCCCAGGGATGGAGATGGAAGTTGGGGTGAAGGACGGGGAGACTGGCTAGGCATGCGGCCTCTGAATGTCAGGTCATTGTGGTTGAGCCTTTCAGCTCTGGATAAGCAAGGGACAGTGCCGGGATCTGCTTTCGGCTGCATTCTCCTGTCTGGGGAAGCAGTCTCACAGCTGCGCTCTCACGCAGCTGACTCCTGGCTCTGTGTTTTTGGAAGTTTTGTTTCTACTGGCTCTTCTAATACCCACATCTCTGGGATGCTCCCTTTAAATTTCTATTTTTAAAAATATGTAAAATTGACACTATTCCAAACTCAATAGGTACAAATGGAAAAGTCTCCCACTCATCCTCTAGCCACCCAACTCCTTTGTATAGAAGGAACCAATATTATTGGCCTCTTCTTGTCTTCCACTGTTCAAGACAGGAATTATGTATTCTTTTCCTACCGATTTTTTACACAAAGCAACAAGCTGTAACACATTTTCCTGCACCTTGCCTTTTTGTCGTTTAAAGTATTTTGGAGATACATCTCTAATGAACAGCTGTTCCCTTTGTTTTTATAGCTGTAGTGCTCCGTTGCATGGATGTACAAGAATGTCCTTAACCAGTGTATTAGGTTAACTCTACCTGCTGTAGTGGATGGACCCCAGTTCTTAGCAGCACAACACAGTAAGTGTTTATTTCTCACTGATGCCACATTCAGAGTGGGGTATTCCTGGGCAGGTGGCCTTCTGCGTGGTCATCTGGGGACCCAGGCTTCCTCTGTTTTACTCCTTTACCCTGTTCTGGGTCATTAGATCTCCATTCAGCGAGTAGATAGGAGAGAACAAGGAGGATCCAGTAGGGGCACTTGTTGCAGGCCAGGCCTGGATAGGTTTTTACCAGTCAAGGTCCAGCACCACACCTCTAGTCCCACGGAGGCTGGGCAGGCGCTGCAGCTGCACATCCAGGAAGAAGGGGGATTCTGGGTTAGCTGAGTGGCTAGCCTGTCTCTACTGCCCTTGGCTCCTGTTGAGGCTGCCATGGGTCTCAAGAGAATCCAGAACCAAGCCTCTTGCTGGGCATATGTCCCTTGCAATCCTGCCCTCTCCTTCCTTTCACAGGCAAAGGTCTTGGGATAGTCCCCCAATTCCCTGACTGCTATTCCTTGTCTACAACTCCTCCGTGCACCTGTCATCCCTGTTGTGCCTCCCAACCCCCAGAAAAACTTTTCTCAAGGACACTAGGGACCTCTGGCAAAGGCTTCTAGAAAGTTGTTTTTTTTTTTTTTTTTTTTTTGAGGTGGGAGTTTTCACTCAGTCACCCAGGCTAGAGTGCAGTGGCACGATCTCAGCTAACTGTAACCTCTGCCTCCCAGGTTCAAGCAATTTTCCTGCCTCAGCCTCCTGATAGCTGGGATTACAGGTGCCCTCCACCACGCCCAGCTAATTTTTGTATTTTTAGTAGAGACAGGTTTCACCATGTTGGCCAGGCTGGTCTCGAACTCCTGACCTCAGGTGATTTGCCTACCTTGGCCTCCCAAAGTGCTGGCATTACAGATGTGAGCCACTGCACCTGGCTGAAAGTTGATTTTTAGATCTGATCTTAATCTCAGCAACAGCTGACACTGCCACCCTTTCCTCTCACTTGAAGTCTCCTTATTCTCATTTCTCCTCCTCTCTGAAGACTTTGCAGGCTGTCCCCTCCCTCTTACTGTCCCCTCCATGCTGTGTTCCTCTGATGACTTTCCCCACAGCTTGGCAGAGGCTTTGCCTTTTAGCTCCACAAGATGTTGGAAGCTCAGCTTGTACTTTCCTTGCCGTAGCCCTGGACATATTCATTTCTCCTGGAGTCTTGGTGCCTTTTATTGAGAACAGCATTCAAAAGCAAGAGCTGGCCGGGCTCAGTGGCTCACTCCTGTAATCCCAGTACTTTGGGAGGCCGAGAAAGGGGGATCACCTGAGGTCAGGAGTTTGAGACCAGCCTGGCCAACATGGCGAAACTCCATCTCTGCTAAAAATCCAAAAATTAGCCAGCGTGGCATGGGTGCCTGTAATCCCCGCTACTCAGGAGGCTGAGGCAACAGAATTGTTTGAACCAGGGGGTCAGAGGTTGCAGTGAGTCAAGATTGCGCCACTTCATTCCAGCCTGGGCAAAGGAGCAGAACTCGATCTCAAAACAACAACAACAACAACAAAAGATCTGGGTGCTGGGCGGGTTCACTGGTATCGGCTGTTAGTACTTTCAGGCCTTTCCAGTGGATAGAGTTAGGAAATACATGTCTACACATGTGCATCTCTAAAGCTCTTTCTATAGCTGTATGTATTTTAAAAACCAGGAGTTCACAGTGATGTCTCCAATTCCAATCCAACATCATAGTGTTTATTCTAGCATACTCTTCTCATTAATTTGTTTAGAGATGTGGGCTCACTGTGTCACCCAGGCTGGACTGTAGTGGTGCGATCATAGCTCACTGTGACCTTGAATTCCTGGGCTCAAGTGATCCTCTGCCTCAGCCTCCCAAGTAGCTGGGACTACAGGTGTGCACCACCACCTGTGGCTGATTTTTTATGTTTTATCCTTTTTATAGAGATAGGGGTCTCACTCTAATGCCCCAGCTGGTCTTTGACTCCTCATGTCAAGCAATTCTGCCACAGCTTCCCAAAGTGCTGGGATTATAGGCATGAGCCACTGTGCCTGTCCCCTTTCCTTATTTTTAGCTCATTTGCCTGAGGGTGAGAAATCTGGGTCTTGTTAGCTACAGTATATATACTTGCTCAGTGCCAGAATCCACATCAGGTAGTTCACGGATTTCTAACATTCCTGTGAAAAAGAGAGATGTGAGTTAGACGTGAGATGTGTGCTCCTCTTCCAACGGCACAATAGTGTGCAGTTTTTTTCCCCTTTAGCCTTAGAGTATATGATCAAAATACTGTTTTCTAAAGCTCCATAGGTTACTGCTGCCACAGGGTGCCTGAGTGCAGGTCACTCACGTGTAACACAGCAAGTTCACTCGCTTCTGTTTGTATTCCGTTTTGGGTCACCTCTACCACCCTTCTCCAATTCCTTGTTGATTTAATTATTATTATTATTATTTTTACTATGAAACACAGAAATAGTTTTAAAAGTCAGAATTATACAGAGATGTACAGTTGACCCTTGAATGATGCAGGAGTTAGAGGTGCCAACCCCCTGTATAGTTGAAAATCCACATATAACTTTTGATTCCCCAAAAACACAAGTACTGATAGGCCACTGTTGACCAATAACACAAACAGTTGATTAACACATATTTTGTATGTTGTATGTATTATATACTGTATTCTTAGAATAGAGAAGACATTAAGAAAATCAGGCCAGGTGCAGTGGTTCACACCTGTAATCCCAACATTTTGGGAGGCTGAGGTGGGCAGATCACTTGAGGTCAGGAGTTCGAGACCAGCCTGGCCAACGTGGCAAAACCCCACCTCTACTAACAGTACCAAAAAAAAAAAAAAAAAAAAAACTGGCCACGTGGCGGGCGCCTGTAGTCCCAGCTATTCAGGAGGCGGAGGCAGGGAGAATTGCTTGAGTCCAGGAGGCAGAGGCTGCAGAGAGCTGAGATCGTGCCACTGCACTCCAGCCTGGTCAACAGAGCGAGACTCCATCTCAAAAAGAAAATCATAAGGAAGAGAAAATCTGTTTACTATTCCTTAGGTGTAAGTGGATCACCATAAAGGCTTTCATTCTCATCTTTACATTGAATAGGCTGAGGAAGAGGAGGAAGGCATGGTCTTGCTGCCTCAGTGGTGGCCAAGGCACAGACATGTACCCACAGTTGAAACCGTGTTGTTCAAGGGTGAGCTGGACTCAGAGAAGGGTTACCTCTCCTGTCCATTCTCCCCTCTCCCACCTGTCACAGCCTGTTCCGTGCTCCAGCACCTCATAAACGGCCAGTCTCATGAGTTTCTGGTGTATCCTGACTGTTATGTCTTCATGCACATGGATGTTTTGCAGTTCCCCTTCTTTCTGGATGAAAGGCAGCCCACTGCAGGTATGTTTCACACTTGGCTTTTCCCCTTTGACAGTACTTTGGGAATCATGAGTAAGTCACTGGACTTATAGGATGGAGAGCAGGCGCTGGCCCCACAGCCAGTACACCCTGGGTGCAGGGGAGGGTGAGCAGGAGTCTTGGCGGTGCCTTCACAGAAACACTCTCCTCAGCTGTTGCGTTTGTTAGCATTCACAGCCAAGGACAGAAGTACCAAATCATGATTCTATTATTATTATTTTTTCTTTTTTTTTTTAAGATGAGGTTTCACCATGATGGCTAGGCTGGTCTTGAACTCCTGACCTCAGGTGATCCACCCACCTCAGCCTCCCAAAGTGCTAGGATTCCAGGTGTGAGCCATCGTGCCCGGCTGATTCTGTTATTTCTTTTCTTTTTTTTTCTTTGAGACCGAGTCTTGCTCTATTGCCCAGGCTGGAGTGCAGTGGCACAATCTCGGCTCAATGCAACCTCCACCTCCCGGGTTCAAGCAATTCTCCTGCCTCAGCCTCCCAAGTGGCTGGGATTACAGGCATGTGCCACTATACTTGGATAAGTTTTTTTGTATTTTTAGTAGAGACGAGGTTTCACCATGTTGGCCAGGCTGGTCCGGAACTTCTGACCTCAGGTGAGCCTTGGCCTCCCAAAGTGCTGGGATTACAGGCCTGAGCCACGTTGCCCAGCCATGATTCTATTATTTCTAAGGGGAGGGGAAATCATAAACATTTTGATTATCAATTTTAATAGATAGAGGCTATAAAATCTAGGCAGAAAAGCATCCCTCTCTTATGGAAGGTCTTTTATGTGCTTTGTATATCAGGAATCCCCACAGGTATCTTGCAAACTTGATCTCCCATTTTACAGATGAGAGAAGCCTAAGCCTCAGAGGAAGTAACTCCCCAGGGTTCCACAGCTGGGAAGCCACAGAGCACCTGATTATTCTTGCTCCCCCCACCCATGCCTTTGAGACCATACTGCAGCCGCCTCTGCCCCACCACCATCTGTCACCCACAGCGCTCCCACGTTGGGTCCACAGGCCGCAGGAAGGGTCACTGGGAGGGCAGGAACCTGCGCACCAGCTGAAGGGACACAGCCTGAGAAACCGCACCCCAGAGGCAGCCTCCACTGCCAGCCCAGGGGCAGAGGGGCTCGGGGTCTCAGCGCCTGCGAGTGGCAGGTGGCGTCAGGTTTGCACGGTGGACATTGAGAGTCCTGCGGGTCGCCCGAGGACCATGTAGCCTAAGGGAAATGCTGGGCCAGAGAAGACCCAGTACCTTCCCGGAGGAACCCCGGCCACCCTGCCCGCTTCCCTGCCCCGGGCTGACTGCCTGGACTGCGCTCTGCAGGCGCCGTGGCCTCCTTCCCGTTTGCTCTCGAGGCCCCTGTAGCCCCTGCCCTACCCTACTCCACCCCACCCCAGCTCCTCCAGCGAAGGTCCCCTAACCCGAGGCTTCTGTGCTGTCTTGACAATGGCAGCCCTCATCTGCCACCGCGGAGAAGTCCTGAAGCTCCTAGACTTTGGTCCCTTCTATTCCCGCCAGGGGCTGCTCGGGAAGCACGCGCAAGGCCAGCCTCGTGACTTGGGTTCCTGCCTGGGCCTCGCCGTGTGCCTTCTGCTCTCCACGCGGCCTGCTGCCCACCACCCGCCATCCAGGGCTTCCTGCCGGCCCCCAGCACCAGCCTGACCCTCGGATGAGAGCCTAGTACTGCCCAACCCAGGCCTTCTGTAGGGTCCCCTTCTCTCCAGGTGCGGCCCCATTATCCCCACGTGGTCCCCCTCCTCCCCATCGCCGCCCCCTGCCCATGTAGGGTTCCCGTTTTCCTGGCGTGGGTTCTCCGTCCTCTCCAGGCTTCCGGAAGGTGGGTGAACTAGAGACAACCATGGTCAGGGAGCCTCAGGAATGCTGAGCAATGGCAGGAAAGGGACGGGCTCAGGGCATTTCTCGGAAGTAAAGTGGTGGGATCCCTAGGCAGCAGGAGTCCTGGCACCCAGGACCACAGTTTGAGGGGCCTGGCGCAAAATGAAAATGCAGGGCTCGTGCTCGGCAGTAACTCAGAAGTCAAGATGGCGACAGCAGAGCTTCCAGCCAAGCCCAGAGCCCCGCCAAATGCAGGCCACGCACCCGCGAACCCGCCCTGCTGCATCTGCGAGTCGGGCGCCCAGGAAGGCACGGGGCTCAGGAGCTGCCTGGAGAGGCCGGGCACCCTCTTTCCCCGAGCTCCGCTCCAGAGCTGTGCCAGACCCAGGCTGCCGCGGCGCCGCCACCTGCTGGCCACCTTGGGCCCCTGCTGCGCCTCTTGGAGAGGACATTGTGTGGAGTGGCCAAGCGCCTCGTGACCCAGACAGTACCTTCGTAGAAGAAAAAACAGCCGAGGAAGGAGCATTCTCCAGGAGTTTCCAACAGCCACAGCACCCCAGTGACGGTGGCAGCACGTTACTGTCGCTCTTGAACTGCCCTGTGCCTTACATCAGCAAGGTAAGATTATGACCCCCTCTATAGATAAGGAAATGAATTCAGAATTGGAGTTTTCTGGCTGGGTGTGATGGCTCACGCCAGTCATCTAATAAGCACTTTGGGAGGCCGAGGCGGGCGGATCATCTGAGGTTAGGTGTTTGAGAGCAGGCTGGCCAATATGGTGAAACCCCATTTCTACTAAAAACAAAACAAAAATTAGCCGGGCGTGATGGCAGGCGTCTGTAATCCCAGCTACTTGGGAACCTGAGGCAGGAGAATTACTTGAGCTCAGGAGGCTTGAGGTTGCAGTGAGCTGAGGTTGCCCCACTACACTCCAGCCTGGGTGACAGAGTGAGACTCCGTCTCAAAAAAAAAAAAAAAAAAAAAAAATTGGCATTTTCTGGCTGCAGAGGCAATGGAGCGGCCTCCTGTGACTCTTCTCTACTCTCCAGGTACTCCCCGATCATTCTCTGGGTACCCATGTCTGCCCCTGACTCTGGTGCTGACCCCCTGGGGCTGGGGTGGGGTAGGTGGCCCAGGAACACACTGACATTATCATAACTACCACATTCCCTGGGCACAAGGGTGGGGCTGTAATCCAGGGACAGTCTGGGGAACTCCTTTGTGGGAAATGGCTTCTGGAAAAGATGTTTTCTAGCTCTCTCTGGACTAAGATGTGTAGACGTGAGGTTTAGTGGTTGAAGCACAGCAAGAGACATTTTGCCACCATGAGGAAAGCTGGCCTGAGATAATGCTGACACAGAAATGGGAAGAAAGACAGGGGGATGGCTGCAGGGTGACACCTGTGAGCCTCTGGATCAAGCCAGGCCTACAGGTCTGGACTTTGCAGTGAGTCCCCTGGACTGTTTAGGTCATGCTGAGCAGCCACTTGCAATGAAAGGTGTCTAACTGACACTTTGCCCAAAGCCTCCCAAGTTAGACCCAGGACCAAAGGCTTCAGAGGCCAGTGGAAGATGAATTACTGAGAAGAACAACAGGAGAACAGGTGGGGAATAGGATAGGGTTCAGATGCAGCTCTGTGCAGAATAGTGACGTGGCAATTTGTCTTCACCCCTCCCCTACGCTCGGATCCTTTGCATATTTGCACCTACCTCCCCTCGCTCCAGCCTTTCCCCTGCCTCTGTGTCATCCTCTCTCCACCTGAGGGAGGGAACCAGCTGTGTGTTCATGGTAGCATCTTCAAAGGACTGGCATCTCTAAGTTGAGTGTTGAAGAGGTTGGTGAGTGAGCAGGGCGTGGTGGCTCACACCTGTAATCACAACACTTTGGGAGACTTAGGCAGGCGGATCACTTGAGCTTAGGAGTTTGAGACCAGCCTGGCCAACACAGTGAAACACTGTCTCTATTAAAAATACAAAAATCAGCCATATGTGGTGGCATGCGCCTGTGGTCCCAGCTACTTGGAAGGCTGAGGCCGGAGAACTGCTTGAACCTGGGAGGCAGAGGTTGCAGTGAGCTGAGATCACACTACTGCACTCTAGCCAGAGCAAGACTCTGTCTCAAAAAAAAAAAAAAAAAAAAAAAAAAAAAAAAAAAAAAAAAAAAAAAAAAAAAAAAAAAAAGCAAACCCTAATCCTATACATAAGAAGAAAATTAACATCTGTTTCATCTCTCCAGCCTTCCCACTGCCCCATCAATTTCCAGTTCCATTTTGTCACACATTATATGGGAAATTTCCCAGTTATCCACATTACAGCCAAGAATTTCTATTACATTGCATGGCTTCTATTGATTTTATTATTATAAAATAAAATCTTTTTTTTGAGATGGAGTCTTGCTCTGCTGCCCAGGCTGGAGTGCAGTGGCTCCATCTCTGCTCACTGCAACCTCCACCTCCTGGGTTTAAGCTATTGTCCTGCCTCAGCCTCCTGAGTAGCTGGGGCTACAGATGTGCGACACCAAGCCCAGCTTGTTTTTGTGTTTTTAATAGAGATGGGCTTTCTCCATGTTGGTCAGGCTAGTCTCAAACTTCTGACCTCCAGTGATCGGCCCATCTCAGCCTCCTAAAGTGTTGGGATTACAGGCACGAGCCACTGTGCCCAGCCTGCAACCTCTGCCTCCCAGGTTCAAGCGATTCTCCTGCCTCAGCCTCTTGAGTAACTGGGACTACAGGCATGCGCCACCATGCTCAGCTAATTTTTGTATTTTTAGTAGAGACGGGGTTTCACCGTGTTGGCCAGGATGGTCTCAATCTCTTGACCTCGTGATCCACCCACCTCACCCTCCTAAAGTGCTGGGGTTACAGGCGTGTGCCGAGCATCTCACTTCTTCTTCTTTCTTTCTTTTTCTTTCTTTTTGAGACATACTTTTGCTCTTGTTGCCCAGCCTGGGGTACAGTGGTGGGATCTCAGCTCACTGCAACCTCTGCCCCCAGGGTTCAAGTGATTCTTCTGCCTCAGCCTCCCGAGTAGCTGGATTACAGGTGTGCCACCATGCCTGGCTAATTTAAAAAAATTTTTTTTTTTTTGAGATGGAGTTTCACTCTTGTTACCCAGGCTGGAGTGCAATGGCGCGATCTCAGCTCACCGCAACCTCCTCCTCCTGGGTTCAAGCAATTCTCCTGCCTCAGCCTCCCGAGTAGCTGGGATTACAGGTGTGCGCCACCATGCCCAGCTAATTTTTGTATTTTCAGTAGAGACAGGGTTTCACCATGTTGACCAGGATGGTCTCGATCTCTTGACCTCGTGATCCACCTGCCTCGGCCTCCCAAAGTGCTGGGATTATAGGTGTGAGCCACTGCACCTGGCCTAATTTTTGAATTTTTAGTAGAGATGGGATTTCATCATGTTGGTCAGGCTGGTCTCGAACTCCTGACCTCAGGTGATCCTCCTGCCTCAACCTCCCAAAGTTCTGGGATTATAGGCGTGAGTCACCATGCTTGGCCAAAAGCTCACTTCTTACTATTGTGTAGTATCTGTTGATTAATTTGGGAAGTATTGCCATCCTAACAAAATTAAATCTTCTGATCCATGAACATGGGCAGTGTTTCCATTTATTCAGTCTTTGTTTCTATGTTGTTCTGCAGTTTTCAGTGTTTGTCTTGCACTTCTTTTGTTAACTTACTTTGTAACATTTCTTTTTGATGCAGTTGTAAATTGAATTGTTTTCCTAATTCAGTTTTTGATTGTTCGTTGGTATTGATAGAAATACCCTTGATTTTGACATATTGATTTTGCATCTTTTGTATCTTACTTAACTTTTTGTTAGCTCTAATAATTTTTTTGTGTGTGTGTGGATCCTGTTGGATTTTCTATACACAAGATCATGTTATCTGCAAATAGAGATAGTTTTACTTTTTATTTTTTGCCTAATTGCCCTGGATGGCACTTGCAGTACAATTTGAATAGCAGTGGTGAGAGCAGACACCTTTGCATTGTTCCTGATCTTAAAGTTTTCAGTCTTTCACCATTGGGTTAGATGTTTTTGTAGATGCCCTTTATCAGATCGAGGAAGTACCTGTCTACTGTTTTGTTCAGTGCTTTGCTTTCTGTTAAACATGAAAGGGCATTGGCTTTTGTGAGCCTTTCTTGCATATATTGAGATAATTACATGCCCTTTGTTGTATGGTTAACACATTTTTGTTTATTTTTTGACAGCGAGTCTCATTCTGTCACCCAGGCTGGAGTGCAGTGGCGCAATCTCAGCTCACTGCAACCTCCGTCTCCTGCAAGCAAGTCTCCTGTCTCAGCCTCCTAAGTAGCTGGGACTACAGTTGTGTGCCACTGTGCCCAGCTAATTTTTATATTTGTGATGGAGATGGGGTTTCACCATGTTGACAAGGCTGGTCTCAAACTCCTGACCTCAAGTGATCCACCTACCTTGTCCTCCCAAAATGCTGAGATTACAGGCCTGAGCCACCATGCCCAGCTAGGTTAACCATTTTTAAAGCAGTTACCTGGATATGGTAGTGAATTAGGAACCAGGAAAATGGAAGACGAGTGCAAGAGAGACTTTTAACTGTCTTTTGTTTTATTTTACTTTGAGATGGGATTTCTCTATATGCAGTGGCTACTCACAGGCATGATCTACCTTGGCCAGGCATGGTGGCTTATGCCTGTAATCCCAGCAGTTTGGGAGGCTGAGGCGGGCAAATCACCTGATGTCAGGAGTTTGAGACCAGCCTGGCCAACATGGTGAAACCCCATCTCTACTAAAAATGTAAACATTAACCAGGTGTGGTGGCTCACACCTTTAATTCCAGCTACTTGGGAGGCTGAGGCAGGAGAATCGCTTGAACCCAGGAGGCGGAGGTTACGGTGAGCTGAGAT
>PVKP010031758.1:0-26644 GCA_004027715.1 Plecturocebus donacophilus | reverse complement strand
GTTTAAAAACATATATTCACAGCATAGAAAAGGTAGAAGCAACCCAGGTGCCCATCAGCAGATGAATAGATAAACAAAATGTGGTCCATACATACATGAAATATTATTCGAGCTTGAGCAGGAAGGAAATTCATCCACATGCTACAATGTGGATGAACCTTGAGGACATTATGCTAAATGAAATAACCAGTCACAAAAAGACAAATACTGTATGATTCTACTTATACAAGGTAGTGAGGATAGGTAAATTTATAGAGATGGAAAGTAGAATGATAATTGCCAGGGGCTGGGGCAAGGGGGAATTGGGAGCGATTGTTTAATAGGTACTAAGTTTCAGTTGGGGAAGATGAGAAATTCTGGAGGTGGATAGTGGTGATGGTTGTACAACAATGTGGATGTACTTAGTGCCCCAGAAATGTACATTTTAAAATGGTAAAATTGTAAACTTTATGTTATGTATATTTTACCACAATAAAATAATTCACATTCATTGTATTGCTATAGAAAACCTAAGATCATAGACTTGACTTACTTGTCTTCTCTTAAATAGTGGACTTCGGAGTCAGCGCCCAGCTTGATCGAACAGTGGGCAGGAGGAATACTTTCATTGGAACTCCCTACTGGATGGCACCAGAAGTTATTGCCTGTGATGAAAACCCAGATGCCACATATGATTTCAAGGTATGACTTCTTTGTTATGTTTCAAAACTATGCCTACCATCTTATCTGGGGTTGTGCAGTTGGAGAATTCTCACATGCCTTTATATTTATGATTTATGTGACCCCAAGGGAAAACTGAAAAACATTATTTGAGTTTAAGACTTATAAGACATTCAAGAGAAGATCTTTTTTTCTTTTCTTTTTTATTATACTTTAAGTTCTGGGATACATGTGCAGAATGTGCAGGTTTGTTACATAGGTATACACATGCCATGGTGGTTTGCCGCACCCATCACTCCATCATCTAGAATAGGTATTTCTCCTAATGCTATTCCTTCCCTAGCCCCCATCACACCCCTCCAGTGTGTGATGTTCCTCTCCCTGTGTCCATGTGTTCTTCAAGTGAGGATCTTTTTAATGAATTCACCTATCATATCTGATTGCCTGTTTGAAAAAAAAAAAGTTTAAATCATTTTCTAGATATTTTTTAAATTTACACATTATTGGAAAATAGATTAGATTTCCATTTTGGTTATGGTTTAGGTTTTTAGAAGATTATTATGATAGCTTTTTCTGTTAAACTAAGATGTGAATTTGTTGTCTTGGGTCATCTTTTTCTGATTGAGAATAATCAGACTTACTCATTTCTACAATGCTCAAAGTATGATTATCTGAGATTTTTTTTTCATGAGAGGGAATCAAATGGAATATTGGTGACTACTTTATAGTATTTCTGTCATATGGCCTGATGTTTCATAGAGATTTGCCTTGTGACTTGTTACTTTATATTAGAAGCTAGAAATTTGCTAATAAATTTAAAGCTGTGTTCAAGTAGATTTCTCCAAGAAGCCCTTCTCTTTTCTATTCTGCTAGCTAATAATCAAACATAATTTTGGGCCCCTCAGTTTTTTGTCTGGACTTTCAGGTGGCATGGCTTTCTAATAAACTGTGACTGAGAGTCAAGACAGTAAAAGTGGGGGCAATGGGATCTAGGAACTGTGTGTGGGTTTCCAGGCTGGGCATTCGGTAGAGAGACACCCTGTGGTCTTTGTGTACATTACAGGACAACTTGGACAAAACTTGATCTACCTGGGCTGGTTTCAGAGGTGCATGTACTCTATACCAAAACACTTTGATGATCTTCTGTAAATACTCTCATCTTAAAGATGAAGAAACCGAGGCAGAAGTCTGCAGGTGCTCACCCACTTAGTGATCTTCTCAGAGGTAGCACTTGAATGCAGGTCTACAAATTTTCTGATCAGAGCTCTTTCCAATATATTACCTTGCTCCCCTGTAATGCACTTCCATATACCATTTACCAACTGAACAGTATATTTGAAGAATTTCACTTTTAAGGAATATTTTTAGTTCTCGACATGTGGGGTTATTGTTGAAATCAGGTCTCAAAGATGCAAACATTGCAGCGTTTTTGAGGCCCTGTATCTCAGTGTTGACAGAAAATTTGCCTCTTTGGGAAATTGCAAGCTTGGAGGTCTGAAAACATAATAATCCCCCATAATTTTCCTCCTTCCTCCAAAGTTAGGCACTGTAATAACCTGACAACAATCTGTCTGAAAATAGCTGCCAAGTTAAAAATTAATCTTCTACCAAAATAAATGTCATTTATTTAAACTGCTAATGATAAGCACATTTAAATAATTCCATTTGCAAATCCCTTCAGAGAAGACACTACAAAATATACATCCCAGGCCAGATATATGTATCATGATTAGCTACAAGCAATTCTTAAAACCATAGTTATACCTAACAAGTGCTAACTAGTCTACATCTGGGCCACAGATATTCTAGACTACTATGTAACATACCATGGGGAATCAGTGTTTGCAGCTTTTACCCTCGGCTTAATCTTTTTTCTTTTTTTTTTTTTTGAGACAGAGTTTCACTCTTGTTACTCAGGCTGGAGTGCAATAGCGCAATCTCAGCTTGTTGCAACCTCCCCCTCCTGGGTTCAAGCGATTCTCCTACCTCAGCCTCCCAAGTAGCTGGGATTACAGGCATGTATCACCACACCTGGCTAATTTTGTGTTTTTAGTAGAGACGGGGTTTCTCCATGTTGGTCAGGCTGGTCTCGACCTCCTGACCTCAGGTGATCCACGACTCAGCCTCCCAAAGAGCTGGCGTTACAGGCATGAGCCACCGTGCCCAGCCCCTGGGCTTAATCTTTTAAGTATTATGACTGACTCCATTATATGTGAGACTTTTGCTATATAAATAAAGTAGGTGCCTACAAACTGACTTGTTTTCAGTAGGGTACCTAGACGAGGCTTTCTTTCTGGCCAAGCAAAGCTTGGAGTTAAACGGATATTTAGGTCCTCTTTCCTCAGATTATGGCTGAGTGTAGTTTAAGATCATTGTAAAAGGTGTGAGACCAGTGCAGAACTCTAGGTATGGGCAAAGCCTGGTGCATGAGTAACCACAGAGGCCGTAATGTTGCACAGTGATTTCAGGGGTACTGGAAGGTTCACCTGGCTATAAAAGTATCCTGAGACATTAAAAAGATTGAAGATGAATTTCTGTGTGTTTTATTAAAATATAAAGGATCCTGATAAAATAGGTTCAATTGTGTCCATCATTTAGACCTTAGTGCAAATTAGTTTAGTAGGATTGTCACAAGTGTAGGTTGTGCACGAGGAGGAAAAAGTCATGGTAGGAGTATCAGCTTCACTGGTTGTTTGCTATGGGTAAAAGGAGAAGGATGACAAAAGAATGAATAAGGAAGACTTTTCTACAGAGGACTGCATCATATTGAATTATTTTAGGTTTTAAAAAAATTCATAGTGGGCTTCAAAGGCATCTTAGACAAATCAAATAGTAAATAATCAATAAATAATAAATAATGCCATACCCTGTTGGGGTGTAGTGGAAGGTTTGGGGGTTCTTTGCAGATTTATTTCATCCACTTAGTTTCACTGTGGGCCAGAGAAGATGCTAATCTTTAAATAATCTGACTTCTTTCGTGGCACCATATATTATCCGCTTTTCTGCTTAATATTCTTAAGACTGTGATCTGTCACCAGGGGACAGCCTGACAAAATGCTGACTTTCAAAATTATGTATTCATTCACTCAGTGCCTATTTAGAGACTGTCCATTGTGTATAAGTAATTAGTCAAGCTGTATCTGTGCATGAGGTTTCTGATAGAAGGTTCGTTTGAGACCCCATCAAAGTCCAAGGACTCGGCACTGTGTGTTTGGTGGTCTGCTTGGCCCCGTGGTGTGTCCCAGCCCCAGAAAGTTGACATCAACACTTTGAGCCCTCATGTGCTATAGCCACTTTCAGCTGAGAGTGTGGATTTAGAATCAGGGATGACTTGGCCATTGGACTTCATTAGATTTCTTACTACAAAAGTCCTTCCTGTAAAATAAAGACTAGAGGCAAAAGAAAAGAGTATAGCCTAGTTTTATTATTTGATTTATTATTTTTTATTATTTGATTTGTCTAAGATGTCTTTAAAGACCACTATAACTTTTTATGAAATCTAAAGTAACCCGACAATATAAAGTCTTCTCTAACAGAGTAGTCTGAAGAGCTCCTGCTTTTTATCACAGAGTCTGGTTTTGTGTTATATCTACTGGGCACAGTAAGTAACTCACTGAAAATAGACCCTCTCCTAAGGAGGAGCACCAGAATCTCATTTGCCTAGTGTGCTGGCTTTCCCCTGGAGGCCCTTCCTTTCTTGTTTTCAGAAATTCTGTCAAAACACTTCAAGTGAAAGGAAAGGTTTCATTTCCCTGATAAGTATGTGGAGCAATAATGAAAGCTTTCCCATTTAATAATAAGCATTCAAAAGATTTGAAATTAATAAAACTATTCAAAATGCCTAGGCTGTTTAAATTTTTTTTTAACCTACTTTGAATTTCATTTTGGTTGGATGGAATCTGCCAAGCATTTTATAGTCCTGTGTATTTATTGCTTTAACAGAACCACCCACTAAGAAAGTTCTGTGGCTGAATGCCACAGTATAGTACACATAATGTAATCTTATTCACCCCTCCTACCCCATGGAGACGGATGGACGGACAGACAGACGGATAGACAGACACACACACACACACACACACACACACACACGAAATCTATAAAGAACCTGGAAAAACTTAATAGTATTTATTTTGGATAGGGCATGTGGATGGAAAACTTACAGTTTTTATTTTCTATATCTTTCTGCCCTGTTACTTTTTTTTTTTTTTTTTTTTGCCATAAACAGGCCTTGCTCTTCTGTTAAGCCAATGAAGTCAGAGATGCACAGTGAAATGGCGTGCCCCCTCAACCAACTCCCCACCGGATTCCTGTCCTCAGGCCCGATCTGTGCCAATGTTGTTTATTATCTGCCCAAACTCTGTTTATGGGACTTTCGCACAGGTGCTGCCGACTATTTGCAGACATGGGCGTCTCCTCCAGGGTTTGGGTGGATATTGTGCTCTCACTGTAGAGAAAGTACTCTTTTCCCGTGTCACAGATAATTGGCATTATTCAGGCAGGGTGGAGATACTTCTTCTAAGTAAGAGGTTCAGCTGGAAATCAAGTGAGCAACCTAACTAGTGGCCGAGTTCCCTCAGTGCAGGGTGTCACCTGAGAGGACAATATTCAGATTGCAGAATGATGCATTTACACTCTCAAACAAGTCCTGGCATCTGTCTACTGAGATTCAAACAAAGGTCCTCCCTATTCAGTCAGAAGGAAGATGACCCAGATATCACATTAGTGTCACCAACAGGAAACTGGAACCCCTATTCAACATATTTCTCTGGCTCCCTGTTCACACCCACCTATAAATGATTCCTTAGTCAAACGCAACCAGTACCTTTTCCAGACAATATGCTGATCCCCAGGGAAGAAAGTAAGCTATTCTATATTTTTCCTTTGGTCATGTAACAAATGAAAATGGACAAAGAGCTGAAGATTTCTGTCCTGTTTGTTTTATGTGTGAAATGGGATTATTATTAATAACTATCTCCACTTCTGTGACCATAATGCACCACCTGAGATCTGTGTCTAGATAACATAGCATATAAATATATAACATAATAAGAGTCAGTCCTTTGAAGTCAGATAGGACCAGTTTAGACTTTGCCTCCTATTTGCAATTTTGGGGGAGTTATTTAACTTTTCCTAAACCTGTATCAAATGGGAATAATAAGTTGTTTATTCTGAGGTTATAATAGAATAAAATTAGAATCTATATAAAGGGATTAATACAATGCCCACCACTTGGTAAGTACTCAATATATGATAGTTTTGTGTTTATGTTATCATATGGAAGTATTGCTATTTGGAGCCATCTTTTACCCCTAAAAGGCAACAGTTTCATATAGTTCAACCTCATATTTGTGTTACACACCTCCAACTGTCTGCTTGCATTGAGCCAGAATCTGCTTCTCTATAACTTTTACCACTCAGTTAAGATGTCATCCCTAGGGACCATACACACAATGCATCAATTTCTTTTTCCACCTGGAACATTTCAAGAGAATAAACTAGCCACAAATAAGTTACCCAACAAAAGACTATTTTCTGTTCTGTAAAACTTAATAGAATACACTATGCTGGCTGTGCCCATTATTAGCTATTGTCTGTTGACTCTGGACTGCCATGATGCTCTCTGCTTTGTGAAATGGGGCTAGGACTCAGCTGCCCTCCTTTCTGTTTGTCCATCTGACTTCTTATCAGGCTCTGCCAGCAGGGAGCAATAGAGAACGGGAGACCAAGTCTGGAGGTGAAGGGAGGACACACATTTTCCTGTTTGCTTCTTGTAAGCTTCTTGTTTATGCCTGCATGGCCCTTGTGAGCTCTTTGAGCACATTGAGTACCAGAGCTCCCTGCCATCTTACCTGACTCTGGCTTGCTGGTTGAACTGCCAGTTGATGGTATCTGGTCCTAAGGATCTATCTGTACCCACATTTGTTGAATACCCAAGTGCATTGTGTACTGCATTGTGTATTAGGCACTTTGCATATATTTCCTTATTAAATTCTCTTACCAACCCTGTAAGATATGTGTTATTTTCATGTTGCAGTTGAGAAAATGGGCTCAGAGTTGTTAGCTGTGTCAGAGTTGGGTCTTGCTGCAGAGCATAAGCATACCTTCTACCACACGATGCACGTTGGGGTTCTTGTCTTGTGCCGCACTGCCTCTCATGCTTGTGTGGCTGGTTCAGACATCTAAAAGTATTGCTTTTCTTCACTGTGTTGAGCAGCCCAGCCCCAGAAGGAATGCTTTCTTGCTCTGTTCAGGTTGCTTGTGTATCAGCTGTTCCTCACTCCCACCATTTCTAGCAGCCAGAAGTTCTGTCTTGCCTCTGACTTCCCAAAGGCACTAGAATTTGTCTCTTTTCTGTTTGTAATGCGCACAGTGCTAGGCTATTAATCACGCCACAGGCTAGGCTGCACACAACCTCTGGAATAATGAATTACCCAGCCCCTGCCAAAATGAGTCACACCATGGCCATGAACAAAACTTATCTCTCCCTGACTCTCTCCTCATCTTGTTCTTCCCTCTTTTCTTTCTCGTCTCCTGTGATCTGTCTTGCCAGTCGTAATTGGAGCATTTTCTCCTTTATTTAAGTTCTGAAGTGTCTTTGGGACTCGCTAATGTATCCAAAGGCTTAAACAAGGCCTGTCAAGGACATTTATGGCTTTCTAGCATAGGCAGTTAAGTGTAGCTTACAAGCAGCTTTGGGTATATATGGCCAGGAATATAAATGTTCCTTTTCGAAAACAAGAGAACCCCAGGGAAAAAAAAAGATCCTAACAATGTTATCAAATGAAGGCTTAAGGAAGCAGCAGAATCTACTAGGTCATGTGACTTAGCAGAGTATGCACAGGTATTTGTGGTGGTGTGACCCTGGGTTTGAAAAGGGTGTTTGGGAACTTAGGGAAAGGCTGCCCAAGAGGGATTCTGAGATGATGCATACCAAATAAAATACATATCTTTTCCCTAAACCTTCTTGCTTCCTGGGGAATAAATCCAGGATTACCTAACAAAGGAGACCTCTCCATTTTCCTACTGCCAAAATACGTTTCTTCAAATTATTGCTGTATATGTCTATATGTTGCTTATGCCACCAGAAATCTAGACGCAGGCAGTCCAGGTTTGATGTGATGGCTCACTGATGTCTTCAGAAACCAAAGCTCCTAGCTTTCTGTCCTAGCATCATTAATTTGTTGGCTTATTGCCACGTGGTTGCAAGATGGATGCTGTAGCTCTTTATTCAAGGCACTAAGAAGTGGGAAAAAGTTAGCAAGACACCAGATATATTTGTCCCTTATTTCAGGAAAAGCAGAGGCTCCCAGAAGATGTTTGCTTATGTCTCATTGGCGAGAACTATGTCACATCCCTAATTGCCATGCTTAGCTGTAGGGGAGTCAGCATAGGCGAGTGCGGCTTTGCTATACTCTGAAATGAAAGCGGCAAGAAAAATGAGGGTTGAAAACGACCACTGGGTTAGCCAATAAATAATTTCTGCCACAACTAAATGGAGGGAAATCATAGAAGACTAAGTTGGGCAAGCAAAGGCAGTGTCACCCGACAGTGGAGGAGAAGGAAATCAATCATCTTGAGCCCCACTCTGTGCCAGATTCTGTGCTAGCAGCATACCTGACCAATACATGCATGCCACGGTTATTTCCATTGTGCAGTTGAAAAGCTAAGCTCTGAGCAACACTCTGCATGTAACTAAATTAGAAACCTCGATTTGAATCCAGATCTGCCTAATTTAAAGGCCTCTTCTCAGCCTGGTGTGGTCATGCCCATAATCCCAACATTTGAGAGGCCAAGGTGGGAGGATTGCTTGAGCCCAGGAGTTCAAGACCAGCCTGGGCAACAGAGTGAAACTTCATCTCAATCAATCAGTCAATCAACACCTGTCTATTTCTTTCTTTCTACCAATTCCTGTTGCCATTGGGAAATTGAGGCCAGTTTTAGAGTATGAAACTGGAGCACCTCACTGAATCTCAGCACCTTTGTTGAATTGCTAGCACCTTCAGTCATATGGACAAAGTAGGAATCTGAAGTAATTATTTTATGGATTAAACAAATGATAAGGGGAAAAAGTGGTAAATCCTCAAGTCCTTACATTATGATGATAGTTAAAAGAGAACTGGCCTAGGAGGCAGAAGACTTAACTCGGTTTAAAACCAGCTGCTAAGTTGCTCTCTGGTCTTGGGTAAGTCACTTTCCCTCATTTGTGAAATGAAAGACTGGGTTAGATGATCTACAAAGAGTCTACCAGCCCTAGAACCTTAGGGTTTGCTGCTTTCTCTCATGTGTCTTTCATTTGTTCATTCAATAAATATTTATTAAGGACCTACTGTGTGCCAGGGACTGTTCTAGGTACTTTGGATACATCAGATAACAGAACAAAGATCCTTGCCCGGTGGCCCTTATGCTCTTGTGTATGTATGTTGGAGGTAAAGGGCACAAACAATAAACACAAAACATGGTAAATTAGTGATGAATGAACATGTTGTATGTTAGAGGTAGTTAGTTCTGTGAGGGACAAATATGGGGAAGGGGAATGGGAAGAAGCAGTGTTGGGGAGGGTCCCAGTGGTCTTCATTGAGAACACAGGGGATGAGCAGGCTTTGGGGAGGGGAATCAGCCAGCACATCACTGGTGAGGTGCTGCAGGCAGAGGGAACAGCTCAAGTCAAGACCCAAAGGTAGAAGTGTGTCTGGGCCTTCTGAGCATTTTCTCACTACCTGAGGCCTGGCCTTGAGCTCTTCTTACCCCAGAACCATAATTTTCTTTCACATACATTGGTTTTCAGCCTAGCTCAAAGCTTCCTGGACTTGAAAGCTATTTAAATTTGACCCTTCTGTTGCAGTTACTGCCACCTTCTTACTTGTGCCTTATTTCACACTATAGAAACACTCAATTCTTAGGGATTTGGGGTATAGGGGGGTAGAATTAGCAAGGCCAGGAGATAACTAGAGTCTTATTGAAAGAGCACAGGGACTTTTAGAGCCAACCTACCATTTCCAGACTATTCTTGCTGTGTTTTCTGTTTAAAGTCTCCTGAACAGTGAATGACTCAGTGTTTCTGTCATGTTCCCAAATGATTATCTTTGTCTATCAACCATAAAACCCCAGGTGCAATAGAATTGTGTTCTCATCTTTACCAGTTATTGCTCCTGAACCAACTTGTAATAGATGGGCTGAGCCTTCCCCATCACCTCTGGAAATAATTTCACTAAGTGAGACCAAGAGCCTCGAGGAAACTCAGTCACTTGCTAGGCTAGAGAAACACGGGGTGTGGATTGTGTTTAATGAAAATCTTTGTGTACATCTTGAAACATAACAAAGAGAAAGGACAAGAGTCGCCTTTGTGAGTTGTGTTGTATGCAGAGAGTTCCTTGGAGTTTTAAGATGTTGATGTTGTGAAAGTACATTGCTATTCCCAGTTGAACAGAGAACTGGTAACATTTAAAGAATCCCTCTTGCTCCTAGTGTGAGGTTACACGTGTGTTCCAGCCACCTGCTCTCAGGTAGACTGCACTTTAGGCAAGAGTCTAGACCCCCTAGAAAACCCCTTCCACATTGTATGGTCCTCTGTCCAATTACTGAACAGCCCTGAGTGTCACTCACTGAATATTGAGAAACTTAGTTCTAGGGAATGACTCAACATGAATGTTAGGAATTTTATGAAGCTCTGTTCCAGTTACATCTCTTTTTCATGTGGCCTTGACATTGGTTTGATGGCAATAGCAAGGAAACTTAACTTCAATCACTCTATTCTGAGAAAATTTTGAAAAATGTACAAAATGCATGAGGTATTTAAAATGAGATATCTAAATTAGGATGTGGGCCATTGAACCAAGTTTGGTATTAGATTTTCTTACCAATCTGCTGTGAAACTGAGGCAGCAAGCCTCTCTTTGGTGTTTTCTAGCCAGGTTTTCCCTATCTCTTGATTTGCCCTCTCCCACGCACTATTTAGAGACAACTGAGCCACAGACACAGAGCTTGGGAGGAGAATATTCTTAGAGATGGAGAGGTAGAGGTGGAGGCATTGGCCTAGAAAATTCTGTTTTGAGAATAAAAGTCAGTCTGAGCATAAGAAATAATATAAATGTATACTGTCTCTATTTTACTAGTCTACTCACAAAATAAACGTTTATCTATTCAACAAATATATTGAGTACCTCCTATGTTGCCCAACTCTGATCCTAGCACTAGAGAGACATCAGTGAATGTCATCATCAGAAGGTCTCCCTGTCCTCATCTTATTAGGTAAAACCATATGAAATTGTTGTTTTCATTGGTTAAAAACAACTGCGTATAAATAACACTGACCATATGATCCAGCCATTCCACTCCCAGGTCTTTACCTAAAAGAAATAAAAGCATACACCCTCAGATTTGTACACCAATGTTTGCAGCAGCTGTATCTGTAATAGCCCAAACTGGAAACAGTCCAAATGCAAAAACAGTGAGATGTCCATAGAATGGAATACTACACAGCAATAAAAAGGAGTGAAGTATTGATATGTGCTACAACATGAACGGACTTCAGAAACATATTCTATGTGAAAGAGAGCAAATACAAAAGACCACATATATTATTTCACGTATATAAAACGTTGGAAGATACAAACTAATTCATAGTGACAGAAAGCAGATCATTGGTTGCCTAGGGACAGAAGAGTAGGGATGGGTTCAGGCAGGAAAGGAAGGAGGCAAATGAGATCTTTGGGGGATGATGGATATGATTACTGTCTTGATTGTGGTGATGGGCTCATAGGAGTGTCCCTGTGTCATACTTTATCAACTGGTGCACTTTATGTGCAGTTTATTATATGGCAGTTACAGCTCAACGATGGTGTTATAAACAGTCAGATAGCAGCAATTTCATATGCATCAATCTACAGATAAATTTCAGTAATGAATTAATTCAAACATTTTTATATTCATTTTTATACATTTATTGATAAGCTGCCATGTGCCAAACTCCATGAATGGTACTATCAATGAAAAGTGAATAAGATTGTTTCTGCTTCGAAGGTGAGTGGAAGAAATAGGTTTGTAAACAGACAACTGAATGCCTTTCCCACCAGCAGTTCTGAAGCACTTCCCAGGTTTAACCAAGTTTTCCTTTGTTGGTTGAATTTATGTATGTGTCTGCCCCTTCTTTTTCAGAGCGACTTGTGGTCTTTGGGAATCACCGCCATCGAAATGGCAGAAGGTGCTCCCCGTAAGTACCTTCTTCTGGGGTGAAGTCTGTTGCTGGTCTGCTCTGCAGGTACTGAAGTTTCCTTGCCAGGAGCTGCAGTTGCTTTACTTCCACTACACTGAGCCCTGCATGGATTCAAGCTGGCATATTTAGAAAGCAGAGTCATCTTAAATCAACCAGGAATCCATTCATTTCAGAGCAGTGGGAGAATCCTGTTTTTATTAGAAAAAAGGAAGAAAAAGCATACTTTGGAGAGTCTTCTTTTACAGATTCTGTATATTGTTTGTCCTTTGACTCCTCCTCATCTCACATAAAACTCTGACCAACTCACAAAACTATAAACTCCAATGTATGAAAATTCAAAATTAATCTTCAGTGCACAGGTTATACAAAGACTGCACTCAACTGCTATCACTCCTCTTAAAATACTGATGTTTAGAATTTTAGATTTCCCTGCTATCTGAGGCAGAGTGGCCAGGGCTCCAGCAGTCTTGAGAATCTCATTTCCTTGAGATTTGGAGTATTGGACCTGGCAGAGAGTCTCTGTCAGGAGACTGTGCCTCACAATTTCCATATAGGAAGTGTGACTGGCTGACAGCCCCAGCTGCTGCAATGGCACCAGGCTGCACCTTTCAAGGGTTACTCCCCACCAGTGACCTAGCACAGTGGGGATACTAAGGCAGGCCCTTTACTGGAGATACAAGATTCCTTTACAGGCAACTTTCACCCAAGTAATCCCCTATGACTTTGCAGGACGCACAGGACAGTGTGGGATCCATCCACCTACCTTTTCTCCGTCTCTCCTTCACTCAGGGTCAGACTTGCATAGCAATCTGATGACTTCCCATTCAGCCTGGCTCCTTCCCATTTCCATTCACATAGTAATTTCCACAGTAATATCCTTGGTGTCTGCATCTCAAAGGACCGGGACAAAAATAGGCACTTTATCTGCACGACAGGTCATTAAACTTATGACTTTTACCTTCAGGTTGTCATCGTTTTCTTACTTTTCAGTCTAGAATTGGTAGAACTCATCTGTAGCATGATTGATTTGGAGTGCTGGTTGACAAAATTGCCCTCATTCACAATGCTAATAGGCATGTGTGAATCAGAAAAATAATATATTGCAGTCTTAAACCATATTATCATTCTTGATGAGTGGTAGACAGGGCTAAAAATAAACTTCTGCCCACAGAATCCTTTGGCTTTTAGGGAGCATGTATTCTTATTCTGGCTACAAAGTAGAAATTCTCCCAGATGTTTGAAAAGTAAACTAATAAAATGTTTTTATTAAAATAAGAACATATGAGTGCTTTCACTATAAACGATAATGTCATGTTTACAAGAAGATATCTTTTTATAACTTTGTTTTTCTGCCAGACTCTGTGTGACTTAATCCTCTGGGCTCCCTGGGCCAGTGAATTTAAAAACAAAATGAAACAAAACCCGTTACAAAACCTGAAAAACCATTCAGGATATCTGGAAACAGAGAAAATCGGGCTCTGGTGTTTTGGACTCCAAAAATCTGTAGATAACATTGCATTTGGATGAGCTGTCATGCAAAAGAAATAGCCTGGATAATCAAATATCTTTTATTTATGGTTTCGGCTTTTACTAATTAAAAATAGCTTACCATCTCCATTGTAGTTGTCATCTGATGTTATTTACTTTAAATGTCAGGTGGTCATTCACAGCAAGGATGGCTGTTTGTTGATCCTTTAACTTAGTTTCCTTAAACATGAGGTAGATGTGTATTCCCTGCAAATGTTAGCAGTAGCTATATGAACCATGTTGTATTTAATGAGACTCGTGTAAGTGGGCATTGAATCTTTCAAATGCTCATCAAATGGAAGCATTTGGATGTTCTGACTTTGTGCTCACTGGTTGTGTGTGAACTCAGTGGGTCAGCAGGCAGCACTACCTGCACAGTCAAGATGGGCTTGGCCTGGATTCGGCCTCCTAACCGTATTTGGCCCTTGTTTTGGTCTCTTGCAGCGCTCTGTGACATGCACCCTATGAGAGCCCTCTTCCTCATCCCCCGGAACCCAGCGCCTCGGCTGAAGTCTAAGAAGTGGTGAGTTTGTTTGGTCTTCAATGTTTTGTAGATCTAAGGGTGAGGTTTTCTTGTGGTTTGATTTTGTATTAGCTCAATTTCTAGGTCCTGCTGATAGAATGAGACTAATACATATTATCACTTGATGAATGACTTTCCATATGCTGTCATTCACCTTATAGTACATATTGAGTATCTACTATTTGTACAGCAAGTCTTTATTCTCCCACCTTCAAGGTAAGAAATTATTAGCCAAAATGAGTAAGCAAAGCCCAAGTAATAGCATGAAAGCTCTTTGATTTATAACCTCAAGTCTTGTCTTTCCTGGCAGCACAGAACATATCATCAGAGAGGGTGATAATTTAGAGTCAGCCTGTTAGATTGGCTGATTTCTCTTCTATTTCTTACAACAATAATTCCCTACGTACTTATACATACCGGGTATGTTTGAGATGATTTCTCTGGCACGTGTATGAGCATTTGCAGTTCTTTTGTTATTACTACTGTCTTCACATATGGCAGGTGATACTGCCTTCTTATTTGGGGCAGTGCCATAACTTTTCCTTTTAATAAATGTACATGAAATGGTGGCTTACTTTATAGAAAATGACTACATGAATACTAGTATGAGTGGTGTGAGGTATGGCAAAAATTGTTGATCGGCTATGACTGACATTTGGGAAACAGTTCTACAGGTTAAGCCAGATGTTGGACATTTGACTTTTTTGGGATAATTATATAGTCTGGATCTTTTTATCTTATTTCATAACCAAAATTCACTGCTTCCTCCTTTCTTCCTATGGAAACGGTGTATCCTCCCTGATACGTTCTTGAATCTCTGATTACTCTTGCACTGAGGTCAATTCCTGCACCCTTGTGACCACCTATCGTTTTTCTAGAGATAAGTCCTGGGTAGTGAGACTGTGAAGGGACGGGATCCTTCTGCCCCTTTCCATAGCCCTTCATGATCGGGCGCTTGACTGGGCCCTCATGTTTCCCACCCACCCACCCACCCACATACAGGGGGCAGCCTTAATTACTACCAGTCATCTACTAATGACAGCCACCCTGGTGGAACAGAGGAAAGGCATGCTGCACAGAAAGAGGGAGGGAAACAGCCAGAAAAGGGATGGCAGCCTCCGAACTGCCGGGCCCTGCGAGGAGAGTGAGAGTTGCTATTGGTAACAAGGAGGCAGAGCGTTCCTGCCCCTCCTTCCTCTGCGGAGGGTCACTGTGGTACAAGACAACCATCCTCTCCCCAGCAACAGCCCTCCCATTGGGCGTCGTACATCGTGTGATCGGCAAAGCACCCCAACACCCTGCTTCCTCTCTTCTCCCTGGATCAGACTCCCGGGGAGAGGGGCTGGCTCGGTTCTCTTTCCTGGAGGCGACAATGACACTACAAAGCCCTCTGCTAGGTTCCTGCTTGACATCTGAGCTAGTCTGCTGTAGACAGTGGGCTTCACTTACCCTGTTCCCTGCCCTCTCGTATCCTCCTCTCCCTTTACTGCTGCTGGACACGTATTCTGAGCTTTTCCATAGCGAAGGGCAAACCGGCCTTCTACAGATGTATTTTATTTGGCTCTCACAGTGTGGTCATACACCCCATTTTAAAAATATGTGTATTAATTGGCAACACCTGAAAATCTGTCAATTGAGCATTACATTTAGATTTCTGGCCTTTTCCTTGCAAAGATGCAGTAAACTGCCTGCTAAGTAGCTCCTGCTCCCATTTAGGACGAGGGATTGTCCTTCTGCTCCAGCCACCACCTCTCCCCAAATCAGAAGCTGGTGTCGGTTGGTTAGTATACATCTCCTGTTTTCATCTTAACCGTGGTCTGCACCACCCCTTTTTGTGACCTGCCCAACCCCACAGAAAAGTGCGTGAAGAGACTTTGCACTCCTTGCACTACAGTGTTGGTTTTCACTGACTGAGATCCAAAAAGATCAATTGCATGCTGACTTTAAGAAATACAAACTTTTAGGGCAATACAGGCTGACTTTTCTGCTTCAGACCTTTGACAAGAACGAATTTTAATAATGCCGGAGGGAGCTTGAGACGTTTGGAAGCAGTGAGAAGTCCAGGCCAGTTTCATCTCCTCTGGCCACCTTGCATATCTTTCCCTTGATGCGTAAGGAAAGCTGGGTAGGAAAGCTATGGGAACCGGCGCCGTACTGTTAGGCAGGGAAAGGAAAAGTAGCCTGATTGTTAAGAGACTGACTGGGGAATCGACAGCCCTGAGAATGTGCCATTTCCCTCTTCCATCCCATCCTTTGTAGAGGGGGTGATGCAGCCCCAGGCACTTGATGCTTGACAGCAGGCATGGCTCCCATTTCTCTGCAATACAATTCCACCCGTTTTTAAGTGAACATATTTAAACATTTCAAAGTATTTTATCTTGAAAGAGCAGGTCAAAAGTAATTTGAAGTAAGTTAGGGTTGACTTTAATAGACTCTAGTGTATGGGAGGAAATGAAACATTTCGTTTATTTTTTTATAAAGGAAAAGACTCCCTTCCCCAACCAAGAGGCAAAACTCCAAAATGTTCTTTTATTTCCAGCTCTTCTCTACCTAAACGAGTTATCAGGTTAAATGCATTATTCTCAGGGTATCTATCAACACGACCAAAGAGGGTGCCATGGTAGACACAGGGTCGTGAACTCTTTCCATGGCAAACATTCAATGGAGCATCACTTTCAGCGTGACTGAGTCTACAACAAGGAAGGCATAAACTGGTCTCTTAGTGTGAATTTGTTATAAACTTGTGCCTTCAAGATCTGAGAAGTAAAGGCAGTGGTGCTGCTCTTTCCACTGTCATTCTGAAGGAAAAAGAGACACCACCACTCACAGGAGCCCTGATCTTCCTTCCGTATTAGTGTGATGAGGAGAGGCCTTTGTGCTAAGGGGTTATGAAGTTAGGGCACCATGGAATGTTCAGGCCTTTAATAATAGGTTGTCTGGGAGAACTGTACCCTTAGTTGAATCAGAGGAAACCAAAGATTCTCTCACCCTCTACCGCCATGTCAGCACCAGCAAGTGAATAGTAAGACTGGGATTCCCATTTTCTCCTCCTGTCTCTTGTGTGTGGGTGGATTCCACTCGCAGGGGTAAACCGTCTCCTTCAAAAGATTTTCTCCTCCCTTCTCCTGCCACCCTGCTCATCCACACTCACCTGCCCTCACAGATATACTCAGTGCCAATGCTTCCCTCCAGGGCCTTCTGGAGAAGGATAGGAATGGCTCCATCAAGCACCAAATGGTGAATCTTACACTTTTCACATGCCTTTTACATTTGAAGACCCCACACAGGAAAAGCAGCACTCAGCTGAGATCATTAGAAAAAATCATAACTGCTTATCTATACAAGCTCCACTGGTCCAAGCTGCTCATGCTCCAGATGCACATGCGGAGAGCCAGTGAGGCTAAGGGGCGTATTTGCACGAGTCCTAGGCTCCTCATGGGGAGAGCCAGCCTGGACCCAGCCTCTTGCTTTTGCTCCAAGGTTTAAAATCACCCCCATTATTTTATGAGGCACCAGCTCTGATTCTTGGTGGCTTGTCAGACTTTTGTTTTGAGATAGGACAAAGCTCGTGTGTGTGTGTGTGTGTGTGTGTGTGTGTGTTTCTAAATAAAATAATACAGAGCAAATGTCAGAAAACCCTTCAAATAGATGGAATTTGCTAGTAGTAATGTGGCTGAACTTTGGACTTTATTAAAATCCAGCTAAAAACTATTACACAGACTTTAAAAATTAACTTTTTTTTGTGTGCACCCTCCTTGAAGATAACAGCCCAGTTTGACTCTTCCCACTAACATATTTAATCTGTACATGAAATAATTCCCTTAAAAAACTCTAGGTTTACTCAGTTCAACGGAAATGGTGATTTCTTCTTTTTTTAGAGATAGAGTCTCATTCTGTCACCTAGGCTAGTGTACAGTGGTGCAATCATAGCTCACTGCAGTCTGAAACTCCTGGGCCCAAATGATCCTCCCACCTCAGCCTCTCCAGTAGCTAGGACTACAGATGCATGCCACCATGTCCAGCTATTTTTTTCTATTATTTATAGAGAGAAGGTCTTGCTATATTGCCCAGGCTGGTCTCGAACTTCTGGCCTCAAGCAATCCATCCATCTTGGCCTCCCAAAGCACTGGGATTATAGGTATGAACTACCGCATCTGGCCAGAAGTGGGGATTTCTGCTCCTCAGTCCTAAAGGTGGCTGCTGTGTTCCTTAAGCCTAGTGAGGCTCAGGGGTTGCTGGGGGCAATGTCATCATAGTCATCAAAATAATAATAGCAAACACACGTACGGCATTTATGATACCAGGCACTGTTCTCAATATTTTACATGAATTAATTCCCTTATCATAACATTTTTTTGAGATAAGTACCAATAATATCCCCATTGGCAGCCAGGCAAACTGAGGCACGTAGAAGTTAGATGCAACTCAACGTGCAGGAAGAGGGCAGCTTTGGGAAATAGGGCCGGGCTGATGCGAATTCTAAGGTCAAATTGCATTCAGGGAGTCTGATGATTACCAAAAACTTTAGCCCAACTGGTTATAATGGCTGATGTGACAATCTTTCCAGCATTTTTAATTCCCCCAACACAATTTAACATGTAAACAGGTTAAATCTGGGAAGATAAAGTATTTAGTGACTCTGATAGTAGAGCTGGTCTTCTCAGACTATAGGCACCAATAATTACCATTTATTTCTCCACGCCAACTCTTGGGAAATTAGTATTACTAACCTTAGGTGTTTTTATTTTATAAGAAACAGAACTAAATTACCATCAGGAGAGAGTCAAGTAATAAAGTTATATAGATGTACTTTAAACTCATTAGCACACTCGGCAAACAGTGAGGTGATATTCAATATAGGTGACGTGTTTTCACTCTTAAATAAGTGTGTAATTAAGCATATTGATTCTTTGGTCATGATAACTTAAATAAGAGACTATGAATCCTTCTTTGAAGACTCGTTTTAAGTAAGCATTATTTTCTCTTCAAAGGATACCATTTGAAGAAGATAGGAAATACATTACCAGCTTTGTAGTTCTGCACATGTAGGCCCATGTGAAAACACTTCACCTATATCGAATATTACCTCACTGTTTGCTGAGTGCTCTAATGAGTTTAAAGTACATTTATGCTGCACATGTAGGCCCAAAATTATTCTCTTAAATATCTCTGAGGTTTTTCTCCCAGCAAGGCATACTGGGAAAAATGACTCTGTTTAATAACTAATTTCATTAAACTTGAACACTATTCGATTCTGGAAATCTGGAGATTTCGTATATTGTTTTTTTAGAAGTCAGTATCAGGGAATAGAATGTACAGTCTATTAAATCTTGGTTTCACTTTTAAATTGAATGTGATTTATTTATCCTCCTCTAACAGTTAGTTGAGCATTTTATAAAAAAACAAGCACTTTGGTGCGCACGGTGGCTCGTGCCTGTAATCCCAGCACTTTGGGAAGCTTAGGCAGGCGAATCACCTGAGGTCAGGAGTTTGAGACCAGCCTGGCCAACATGGCAAAATTCCATCTCTACTAAAAATACAAAAATTAGCCAGGTGTGGTGGTGCGCATCTGTAGTCCCAGCTACTCGGGAGGCGAAGAGGCAGGAGAATATTTGAACCTTGGAGACAGAGGTTGCAGTGAGCTGAGATTGCACCATTGCACTCCAGCCTGGGTGACAGAGTGAGACACACACACACAAAAAAAAACCAAAACAAGCACTTTCTTTTAGTTTCCAGCAAGAAAAAGGGAACTGCCATTTATGTTCCTTGTAAATATTTCATACCTTTCTGTCTTAATTTTTGTTTTCATCTTTTTAATATTGATTTTTCTACCTGGAAAAGTACTGTATAAAGTTTTTTTTATATCTTCATGCAGGTTAACCTCATTCTCTTCAGTTCATTCCTTAGGAGTGCCCTTTATTTCATTATCTTTTTCTGGCAAGATTTCTTCTTGGATGAGATCATATTTATGCCTCCACAGATGTATTTGATTGATCTGAGAAAGAGAAGAATATCCACTCTCCAAACCTCCCTTTCTGTCCCTCAAAAGTGGAGACTTGAAGGTGGTCGTATTGCAGCTCTTGCTCAGAACCTTCGTCACGCATTCACTCATGCACCAAACATGCAGATCAGGTAGTGTGTTCATGACGCAAAGGCGGCTCAGGCACCTCTGATGCTGCTGAGGATTTTCAGCATGAAGAAGCAAGGATATACACAGAAGCACTTAACAAGGAGGTGCATAGAGTGTCTTGCTGTCACTCTTTGTAGTCCAGTGTGGCCAACCCTGATTCATCCTGGGGTGACCCCAAGCACAGTAGATTACCTTTACTTTTATGTAAAATATTTTAAAAGCTTGAATGTAGCTTAGAAATTTAGAGAGGAAAAAAGCCCCAGTGATTCAGTACTTTAAAAACATGGAATAGGATGGATCCAAGATGGTCGATTAGGAGCAGCTCAGGATTACAACTCCAAGGGAAAGCACGGAGGGTGAGTGGACGCTGCATTTCCAAACGGATTTTTATTGCCCATAGATCAGGAGATTCCCAGGCGGAGGAGCCCCACGGGTCACCAGTGTGGCTGTTTTGGCCTGCGCGGCTGTTTTGGCGTGGTGCGGTGGTTCTCCATACAAAATACATGAGTCCTGGGCACTGTTTTAGCTGGTGATTGGAGCTTGAGGAAGACAGAGTTGTCCACTCATCTGATAGAAAAGGAGACTGAAACAGGGAGCCAGGCCAGGAGAGTCCCGGGCAAAAAAGCACCACGAATCTCAGCACAGCTATTCCAGCCAGCGCAGGCACAGTGGGTCACTGCATGGGAAATCGCACAGATCCCAGTGCCTTTTCAACAGGCAACTGTAACACCTAGGAGACAGTCGACTGTTTGCTCTGAGGCAGGGAGCCAGGTGATCAGGCTCAGCTGGTCCCACCCCCACAAAAAAGACAGCAATCTGAAACGCTCTGGATTGAAAGTTTCACAGCAAGCACGGCTGAACCCAGGACGGT
Source organism: Plecturocebus donacophilus (assembly GCA_004027715.1). NCBI lineage: Eukaryota > Metazoa > Chordata > Mammalia > Primates > Pitheciidae > Plecturocebus > Plecturocebus donacophilus. The sequence continues at coordinate 5,719 of PVKP010031758.1, read as the reverse complement.
CCAGCTCTGTGGGGGAGGGGCGTCCGCCATTACTGAGGCAGTCCACCTCTACGGAAGTAGTCCACCATTGCTAAGGCAGCCCGCCATTACAGAGAGAGTCCACCATTATAGAGGTGGGCCGCCATTGCCAAGGCAGTTCTAACTATACCCGTATAAACAGGACTGCAGGGAAGGTCACACGGCAGCTGGGTGGAGCCCACAGCTGCTCAGCAAAGCCTCTGTAGGCAGACAGTGACTAGGCTGCCTCCTGGCAGGGCAGGGCAGCCCTGAAAAGAGGCAGCAGGACAACAGAAACTCATAAACAAAGCCCTAAATCCCCTGGACAGAGCACCTGGGGGGAAAAAAAGGGGGTTTGTGAGTTCTGCTGCCGCAGACTTATGGGACCAACATCATCCTGATACCTAAACCTGACAGAGACTCAGCAAGAAAAGGAAACTTTAGGGCAATATCCATGATGAACATAGATGCAAAAATCTTCAATAAAATTCTGCAAATCAATTGCAACAGCACATCAAAAAGCTTATCCACCATGATCAAGTAGGCTTCATCCCAGGGATGCAAGGCTGGTTCAACATACACAAGTCTATGAACATAATTGACCACATAAACAGAACCAAAGACAAAAACCACATGATTATCTCAACTGATGCAGAGAAGGCCTTTGACAAAATTCGACAGCCTTTTATGCTAAAAACTCTCAATAAACTAGGTATTGATGGAACCTATCTCAAAATAATAAAAGCTATTTATGACAAACCAACAGCCAATATCATACAGAATGGGCAAAAACTGGAAGCATTCCCTTTGAAATCTGGCACTAGACAAGGACGCCCTCTCTCACCACTCCTATTCAATATAGTACTGGAAGTTCTAGCCGGAGCAATCAGGCAAGAAAAAGAAATAAAGGATATTCAGATAGGAAAGGAGGAAGTCAAAGTGTCTCTATTTGCAGATGACATGATTGTATATTTACAAGACTCCATCGTCTCAGCCCAAAATCTCCTGAAACTGATAAGCAACTTCAGCAGTCTCAGGATACAAAATCAATGTGCAAAAATCACAAGCATTCCTATACACCAATAATAGACAGAGAGCCAAATCAAGAACGAACTGCCATTCACAATTGCTACAAAGAGAATAAAATACCTAGGAATACAACTAACGAGGAATGTAAAGGACCTCTTCAAAGAAAACTACAAACCACTGCTCAACAAAATAAGAGAAGACACCAACAGATGGAGAAACATTCCATGTTCATGGTTAAGAAGAATCAATATCATGAAAATGGCCATACTGCCCAAAGTAATTTACAGATTCAATGCTATCCCCATCAAGCTACCAATGACCTTCTTCACAGAACTGGAAAAACCCACCTTAAACTTCATATGGAACCAAAAGAGAGCCTGCATAGCCAAGTCAATTCTAAGCAAAAAGAACAAAGCGGGAGGTATCACACTATTGGACTTCAAACTATACTACAAGGCTACAGTAATCAAAACAGCATGGTACTGGTACCAAAACAGAGATATAGACCAATGGAACAGAACAGAGGCCTTGGAGGCATCTACAACCATCCGATCTTTGACAAACCTGACAAAAACAAGCAATGGGGAAAGGAGTCCCTGTTTAATAAATGGTGTTGGGAAAACTGGCTAGCCATGTGCAGAAAACAGAAACTGGATCCCTACCTGACACCTTACACTGAAATTAACTCCAGATGGATTAAAGACTCAAACATAAGACCTAAAACCATAAAAACCCTAGAAGAAAACCTAGGCAAACCCATTCTGGACATAGGTGTAGGCAAGGACTTCATGACCAAAACACCAAAAGCATTGGCAACAAAAGCCAAAATAGATAAATGGGACCTAATTAAACTCCAGAGCTTCTGCACAGCAAAAGAAACAGTCATTAGAGTGAATCAACAACCAACAGAATGGGAAAAAATTTTTGCAATCTACCCATATGACAAAGGGCTAATATCCAGAATCTACAAAGAACAAAAACAGATTTACAAGAAAAAAAGAAGCCCATTCAAAAGTGGGTGAAGGATATGAACAGACACTTTACGAAAGAAGACATACATGAGGCCAACAAACATATGAAAAAATGCTCATCATCACTGGTCATTAGAGAAATGCAAATCAAAACTACATTGAGATATCATCTCATGCCAGTTAGAATGGCAATCATTAAAAAATCGGGAGACAAAAGATGCTGGAGAGGATGTGGTGAAATAGGAACACTTTTACACTGTTGGTGGGAATGTAAACTAGTTCAACCATTGTGGAAGACAGTGTGGTGATTCCTCAAGGACCCAGAAATAGAAATTCCATTTGACCCAGCAATCCCATTACTGGGTATAAAGCCAAAGGATTATAAATTGTTCTACTATAAGGACACATGTACACGAATGTTCATTGCAGCATTGTTTACAATAGTAAAGACCTGGAACCAACCCAAATGCCCATCAATGATAGACTGGACAGGGAAAATGTGGCACATATATACCATGGAATACTATGCAGCCATAAGAAACGATGAGTTCGTGTCCTTTGTAGGGACATGGATGAACCTGGAAAACATCATTCTCAGCAAACTAACACAAGAACAGAAAATCAAACACCCCATGTTCTCACTCATAAGGTGTCAAACAATGAGAACACATGGTCACAGGGAGGGGAGCATCACACACTGGGGTTTGTTGGGGGGAAACAGGGGAGGGACAGTGGGGGGTGGGGAGTTGGGGAGAGATAGCATGGGGAGAAAAGCCAAATGTAGGTGATGGGGAGGAAGGCAGCAAATCACACTGCCATGTGTGTACCTATGCAACAATCTTGCATGTTCTTCACACGTACCCCAAAACCTAAAATGCAATTTAAAAAAAAAACGGAATAAAATGAAAAACTGCTTTGACCTGGGCAGCAATAGAGAGATTGGTGCATACAAGCCAGGAGCAGTGGCTCACTCCTGCAATCCCAGCACTTTGGGAGGCCAAGGATGGGGGATCACCTGGGGTCAGGAGTCCGAGACCAGACTGATCAACGTGGAGAAAACCCTGTGTCTACCAAAAATACAAAATTAGCCGGGCATGGTTGGAGGCAGCTGTAGTCCCAGCTACTCGGGAGGCTAAAGCAGGAGAATTGCTTGAACCCGGGAGGCAGGGAGCTGAGAACCACTGCACCCCAGCCTGGGTGATGGAGCAAGACTATCTCAAACAAACAAAAAAGAGAGTGGTGCGTACAAAAGTTCCTTGTTATGTTTGAGTGTTGAAGAACACACTCCCCATTGTGTGCGGTGAAGGCACCTCTCAGGCCTCAAGAATCTGTATGCAGTGTCTGCTGGGCCACGGCTCAATCCTGGGATCCCGTCCTGTATCTCCCCTGTCCACCGCAGGAGGGCAACAGAGAGCACAAGACAGACCGTTCCTGCTCCGGGCCGGATGGGAAGCCTGCCTGTTTCACCAAGGGCTCCTGGAGTGCCTTGGAAGAGCATGCTCTGCAGTCATGAGCTTAACTATTTATGACTCTGAGCGATGTCTTGGAACTTTCAGCAGGAACATGCGTGCTCAATTCATGAATGACAGCTGAAGTCCACCATTAATTTCTGCCACTTTGTGGACTTACTGCTGTAATCGTAAGTATGCTATCTCTCACCAGCTCTCCCGGCCAGGTCTTCGGAGTAGGATTTATCTTTGAGGAGATACTGCCTTTCTAGAGGGAGATAAATTTGCCTCTGGGTGTGAACTTAATTCTTTAAAGTTAAATGTCTATGTCCTTGAGTTAACAACAAAGGTACACAGAGAGCCTGTTCTTATCCATTGGAAAGCAGAGTTCAAAAGTGATTCTGAAACTTCTGGTTACAAAATTTGCCTAATCAAAGTTCACATCATCATATAAGAATCTTGCTCACTTCTACAAAATGTACTTCCTGTTACCCATCCAACCTTGGTTTTACTTTTCTCCAGCTCGCATTTTCTGCCTCATTTAAGTGGCTCTCTCATCATCTCAGTGTCCCCCAATATATATTATTCTCATCCTAGTATTAGTTTTTCTCTGATTTCCTACATCTGGACTATCCTTTCCCCAGAGTGATTTTCTCCTAATTCTTTAAGGCCTAGCTCTGGTTTCCTTATTCCAATACCCCTTCTAGATGTGATTCACTTGGGGGTCTTTTTCTTCCCTGCTTCCTTTTGGTCTGCTGTGTAATGTTATATATAAATTGTGCGAAAATGCTTTCATGTGTATAACTACCTTCTGTTACCTCAGCTGCACGTTGATGATGATGATGATACCTTTGAACCCATTGTGCCTACTATAGTGCTACACCTGTTTTGTGATTAGTGGATGGTCCTTATGCCGGCCAATTGGACCTTCAAAAAAAAAATCCCGGCATTTCAGAAATTACACATTTGCTTTTCTTTGGATCGCCATTTTATCTGTGGATTCATTTCTTTTGTTTGGCAGGTCAAAAAAATTCCAGTCATTTATTGAGAGCTGCTTGGTAAAGAATCACAGTCAGCGACCAGCAACCGAACAACTGATGAAGCATCCATTTATACGAGACCAACCTAATGAGCGACAAGTCCGCATTCAACTCAAGGACCATATTGACAGAACAAAGAAGAAGCGAGGAGAAAAAGGTGAGATGCACATTTGTATTTCAGCAACAAAAACAAAAGACAGAGTGAATCACGGGCTCTTAATGTATTTGGAGGTGACTATGAGGATTTCAAACGGGCCTGTGTTATTATTTAGTGTGAGGGGCTGTCTCCGAGATCACAGCCTCTGGGTATCAATGGAGTGAGGCCGCTGAAGTGGAATCTTTCGTGAAAAAACAGAACTGCAGGAAACATTACCTCTTCCGGGCACCGAACAAAGTCATGTTGAGTGACACTATGAAGTGCTTTAACATAAGTGATTTTCTTAATTCAAATTGATATTCATGTTTAGAAGACTAAAACTTTACAGAAGACAGATAACCTAAAGAAAAAAATTCATCTACTTGGCATTTTTCTGTACTGACATTCTTCAACATTTAAGTTTATGTGCTCTGAAGCTCATTTCTAATTCCGTTATTTAGAAGTCAGAAATAATTTTTTTACAGTTGCAGTGATATAAAAGATCATTAGGTTGCCAGGTTTGCTGTCTAGAATATCAGATTTTGAGCTGAAGGTCATTTAACACACTTCCTTATTTTACATATGCAAAAGCACATCTTTGTGACTCTAGCTCTTATATGTCACTGGCTTTTCGCTGCATCATTGAAAAAACGTAAGTCCAAACTTGGGGTCTCAGGCTGTGCCTTATTTTTCGAATGGAAGCTTATATTTTCAACTAGCATAGAAATGCTATGCTAATACTATGTATTAAGGAACACTGAAGTGAGCTACCAAATGAGACAGAAAATGCAAGCTGAAGAAAAGTGAAACTAAGGTTAGATGGGTAAGGGGAGTGCTTTGTAGAAATGAGCGAGATTCTTCTATGGTGAAATCAACTTTAATTAGGTAAATTTTGTAACCAGTAATTTCAGAATCTCTTTTGAACTTTGCTTTCCAATTAATAACTCGTGATTCATGGCTAAAGTCCACCATTGATTTCTACTGCATTGTGGGCTTGCTGCCATCATCATAGGTATGGTGTCTCTCACCAGCACTCCCCTGCCCTGTGCCTCTCTGGCATAGGGTTTATCTTTGAGGAAACAGTACCTTTCTAAAGGA
>PVKP010031757.1:0-26647 GCA_004027715.1 Plecturocebus donacophilus | reverse complement strand
AGCAGAGCACAGGAGTGAAATTAAGAGTGAGATATCGGCTGTCATTGCCTGGAGGAAAAGTGTAAACCGGCCACTTGGACAGAAGCAGGGCATGTAAAAGTAAACGAGTGCAGTGATTGTGAGCACAGACAGAAAACAGCAGCCGCAGAGGCTTTCTGAGGTGTGGTTTAAGCAGCAGGGGTGACTGCACAAAGCTGGAGAGGGCGAGGGCTGGAAGTAAGTGTGTGAGGCACGAAGGGGAGACGACTTCGGAGGTTGTGAGAGCTAGAGGGGAAGGTGGGCAGAGCCGTGATTTTGAGGGATTTCAAGAGTATCAGGGCGGCAGCTGCTGCCGCGCAGAGGGATGAGGACCAGCCCGGGACTGTGAGGTTAAGTTGTTTGGATAAAAAGGCTACAGGCTGTGGGCCTGGCACTTGTGTAAGGATCCTGACGGCACAACCTTTTAATTCTGCCGTGTAGAGAGAAGGGTTGAAGGAGAGGAGTGGGAGAGTGCCAGTGTAGGAGCAGTCTCTAAGACCTTCTTTAGAGAATGGAAGGAAGGATTTTTGGTCTATGGGGTCGGATAGGTTTCCTTTTGTAAGTTTATAAAGCGGTTTGGTTAGGGGGGCAAAACCTGGTATCCAGAGGTGAAAGTATCGACAAGGCTGGCCGGGCACGGTGGCTCACTCCTGTAATCCCAGCACTTTGGGAGGCCGAGGTGGGCGGATCACCTGAGGTCAGGAGTTCAAGACCAGCCTGGTCAACATGGAGAAACCCCATCTCTAAAAAAATAAAAATAATAAAATAATAAAAAAATAAGAAAGTATTGACAAGGCCTAGGAAGGAGAGAAGCTGTTGTTTGGTGGATGGGGTTGGGGTTTGGGAAATTAACTGGATACGGTTGGCAGGGAGAGCATGTGTATGCTGGCAAGGATTATAACAGATGGGGAAGAAATTTGGGCTTTGGAAGGGGATACGCGATACCCCTTTGGGTCTGGACGCTGAAGAAGCAGGATAGTGAATTAAAAGGCCGTGTTGTAACAGATGGCTATGGGGAGGTGGTGTCCCGCACCCCAGGGTTAAGGTAGGGGGACATAAGGGGAGCTATTGAGGGAGGTACGGGTTCGGGGAGGAGGGCGGCAGTGAGGCGAGGCTGTAGCCCAGGAGTAGTTAAGGAGGCAGACAGTTTCGCTAGGATATCTCGGCCTAACGGGAACTGGACACGTGGGGATGATTAGGAAAGAATGTGGGGAGGAGTGCTGGCCTGATTGACACCAGATGTGGGGAGTTTTGAGAGGCCTGGAGGCCTTAGTGTCAATTCCCACGACAGTTAATGGGGACAGAGGAGACAGGTCCTTGAAAAGAAGGCAGCGTGGGGTGGGTGCCTCCGTGCTGATTAAGAAGGGGATGGACTTACCCTCTGCTGTAAGAGTTACCCGAAGCTTGGCGTGAGTGATGGTCCAGGGGGCCTTGGAGCTGTTCAGGCAGTGTCAGTCTTCAGCCGCCAAGCTGATTCGGGTCTGGGAGCTTTGGGTTGGAGCTCCAGGAGCTCTGGGAACAGCGACATGAGTCGGACAGTCCGACTCTCCGTGGGGACCCTGCACAGAAGGGGTGGGGCTTAGGAGGAATTCCGGGCTGCGGGCATTCCTTGGCCCAGTGGCCAGGTTTCTGACACTTGATGCAAGGTCTGGGAGGGGCGGCAGGAGGCTGCAGTCCGGGCGCTTTGAAGTCTCTGTGAGCCGTGGTGTGGCTGGGGTTCGTCTTACGGCAGAGGCAGCATCTGCTGTCCTGAGATGCGCGGCCGCCCGCAGCCCCTTCCCTATTATTGACTACCTTAAAGGCGAGGTTAGTTAATTCCTGTTGTGGAGTTTGAGGGACAGATTCTAATTTCTGTAGCTTTTTTAATGTTAGGGGCTGATTGGGTGATAAAATGCATATTAAATGTTCGTTAGGGGTGAGAGCAGAAGTAAAGATGACACTTAAGTCACTCCAGGCGAGGTTATAGGACTGGGTTAAGTATCGGAGGATCTGATGAAAAGGAGCCTAACCGTCGCTGATTTGGGAAAGGTTGGATAACGGGAAGGAACAGGCACCCTAACTGTGCCTTCGCTCCAGCCACCTCTCGAAGAGGTATTGTTGGGCAGGGTGGAGGAGGTAGCTGCCGAACTGAACTGTAAGCCAGACCAGATATGAGGTGGGAGGTGACAGGAGGGGCATGAGGCGGTGGGTTGTGGGTAGAGGAAGAGGAGGAAGGCTCTGGGGGGGCCTGGGCCTGGATTGGGGCCTGGTTTGGACAGGCGGGGAGGAGAAAGTTCGGAAGGGTTGATGGACAAGGAGGATTCTGGGTTACTGGAGGAGGAAGGAGGGATGGACACAAGGGAGAGAAGGGGCAGAGTTTAGGGAGGGATTAGAGTGTTAAAAAAATGCCTGGACGTCTGGCATCTTAGACCATTTGCCCATTTGTTGACAAAAATTGTGTAGGTCTTTCAGAATAGAAAGGTTGAAAGTGCTGTCTTCTGGCCATTTGGAACCATAGTCTAATTTGTATTGAGGCCAGGCCGTGTTACAGAAAAAAAAATGAGACATTTAGGTTTCAGATTGGGTGACAGTTAAAGTTTTAGGTTGTTGTCGTTGTTGTTGTTTTGAGATGAAGTCTTGCTCTGTAGCCAGGCTGGAGTGCAGTGGTGCCATCTCGGCTCACTGCAACCTCCACCTCCCGGGCTCAAGCAATGCTTCCGCCTCAGCCTCCCGAGTAGCTGGGACCACAGGCACCCACCACCATGCCCAGCTAATTTTTGTATTTTTAGTAGAGATGGGGTTTCACCATATTGGCCAGGATGGTCTTGATCTCTTGACCTCGTGATCTGTCCGCCCCAACCTCCCAAAGTGCTGGGATTACAGGTGTGAGTCACTGTGCCCTGCCAAGAAGTTTTAGGTTTTTTAGGACGCAGGCTAGAGGCAAAGGCAGGGGAACAGAGGGCAGAATATTGCCCATGGAGAACGAGATTAAATTTTTTTTTTTTCCTAACTGCAACTGTCTTGATCAAGTTATAGGAGATTAAGTTTTAAGGAAAGGAGTAGAGGCTGTGAGGAGTGAGCAGCTGCCAGGGTTTTCAGTAGGTGTCCCTGACTGCTGGGCTGTAACGCGGGTGAGCGATCAAGGCAGGCCTCCCCGCGGTGGACCAGACACCAAGGGAAGAGTCTTGTCTTCTGTGACCGACGTCGGAGTTTTCGAGTCTCCTTCAGCTCCACACAGATAGAGGGTCTCTTCGTCTCTACTAGAAGGAGAAAGATTTAAAAGAAGAGAGAGAAAGAGGGAGAGACTTGTCTCCCTGGGATTTGAAGGAAAAGAGAGTGGGGAGAGAGTTGTCTCCTGTTCTCTGAAGGAAAAAGAGGGGGGGGGGGGGTACTGCTTTCCTCGATCTGAAGGAGGCGGGAGAGCCGTTCGCGCTACGGTGAGTTGCTGAGCTGGTCTGATGTGTTGAGGTCCAGTGGGTCTCTTCCCGGAGCGGGAGCAGGGACAGGGGGCTGGTCTCCCCAGAGGAGTACCCCTGTCCTGGGTTTCCGGCACCAAATGTTAAAATTCGTGCTCTGAATGAAGTCCCCCCAAGCAGGCTTTGTGTGAGCAACACGGCTGTTTATTCACCTGGGTGCAGGCTGGCTGGACTAAGAAGGACGTCAGTGGAGGGCGGTGGGATAGGAGTTGGGTTTTTTCTTCTCTTTTGAGATGGTGTCTCGCACTGTTGCCCAGGCTGTAGTGCAATGGCACGATCTCAGCTCACTGCAACCTCTGCCTCCTGGGTTCAAGCCATTCTCCTGCCTCAGCCTCCCAAATAGCTGGGACTACAGGCCTGCACTGACACGCCTAGCTAATTGTTTTGCATTTTTAGTAGAGATAGGGTTTCACCTTGTTGGCCTGGATGGTCTTGATCTGCCCGCCTCACCTCCCAAAGTGCTGGGATTATAGGTGTGAGCCACCACACCTGGCCCTAGGGTGATTTTTTGCAAGCTGGGAGGGGGTCTTAGGGTGTGGAGTCAGAGGTTGACCAAGGTCAGTTACAAAGTCCAGTGGCCTTGTCAACTGGGGCAGGAATATGGAACAATAGAGAACATCTTAAAGTTAAGTAGGTGCCTCAGGGATTGATCATTTCTTCCTCTTTTTATGCTCTTCCAGTTACTTTAGATTTTCCAGGAACTCATCTGGAGTTTCCATGCAGGTCGCAGAGTCCAACATCTATGGGGCCATCAGTCGGCTTAAAAGACCTTACTCCTCCCACCTCAGCCTCCGAAGTAGCTGATACTACAGGTGCATGTCATCATGCCCAGCTAATTCTTTTTGTTTGTAGAGATGGGGTCTCACTATGCTGTCCAGGCTGGTCTCGAACTCGTGGGCTCAAGTGATCCTCACGCCTCAGCCTCTCGAAGTGCTCGGGTTACAGGTATGAGCCATTGAGAACAACCTACAAATATATTTATGTTTAAAAAAAGAGGATGAAATTATTGGCCAAGCGTGGTGGCACATGCTTGTAATTTTATCACTTTGGGAGGCTGAGACAGAAGGACGGCTTGAGCCCTGGAGTCCGAGGCTGCAGTGAGCTGTGATTGCACCACTGCACTCCAGCCTGGGCAACAGAGCCAGACCCTGTCTCAGAAGAAAGAACAAAATGTATTCCAGTTCTCTCTTCTGTAGCTGGTCACACAGCAACATCACTGTTCATCTCCTTACGGTGGGTCGCCTTCCTCTGCTTTCAGCAAGCGCCTCCGCTGGCCAAGCTTCCGAGCCAGTGCCGGGACCAAAGCCCCATGTGGTCTGCTGATACAGGCTTGCAGTGCTTTTTCATGGGTGTTAATGACGCAGGAGGGGCGCACTGAGGTTCCTGGGGCCTCCCGCAGTCCGGGCTCGCCCAACAATCCCTTTCTTTATTGATCTACTTGAATAAAGAGTCCCAAGCAGCCAGAGGGCTGTCCCACTTGCAGCGTAATGGAGGCCGGCTGTGTCCCCTGATGGAAGCACTCTACCTTGCATACGATGATTTCTATACCAACCGAGTCAAAGTTGCAGAAATGAGGCCAGGCACAGTGGCTTATGCCTGTAATCGCAGCACTTTGGGAGGTTGAGGTGGGCAGAGTCACCTGAGGTCAGGAGTTTGAGACCAGCCTGGCCAACATGGCAAACCCTGTCTTTTCTAAAAATACAAAAATTAGCCAGGCGTGGTGGCGGGCACCTGGAGTCCCAGCTACTCGGGAGGCTGAGGCAGGAGAATCACTTGAACTCGGAAAGCAGAGGTTGCAGTGAGCCAAGATCGTGCCACTGCACTTCAGCCTGGGTAACAGACCGAGAACCCATGTCAAAAATAAATAAATAAATAAAACAAAAACCAGAGTTGCAGAAATGGGAGGCAGACACGTTGCTAATGGATCATTACTGGTGATAATGAGAGGAGGCCGGGTGTGGTGATTTACATCTACAATCCCATCTCTTTGGGAGGCTGAGGTTAGGAGGATGGCTTGAGCCCAGGAGTTCGAGGCTTCAGTGAGCTGTGATCACCCCACTGCACTCTAGCCTGGGCAACAGAGTGAGACCCTGTCTTACGAAAAAGGCACTCCAGAGAGCTCCCTCACCCCTTCTGCCATGTGAGGACACAGTGAGAAGGCACATTTATGAACCCTAAAGGGACCCCACCAGATACCCAATCTGCCAGCACCTTGATCTTGGACTTCCGAGCCTCCAGAACTGTGAGAAACAGACCTGTTGTGGGCTGGGCATGGTGGCTCACACCTGTAATCCCAGCACTTTAGGAGGTCAAAGCAGGCTGATCACTTGAGGTCAGGAGTTCGAGACCAGCCTGGCCAACATGGTGAAATGCTGTCTCTACTAAAAATACAAAAATTAGTTGGGTGTGGTGGCATGTGCCTATAATCCCAGCTATCTAGAAGGCTGACGCAGGAGAATCTCTTGAACCCAGGAGGCGGAGGTTGCAGTGAACCTAGATTGTGTTACCTCACTCCAGCCTGGAAGACAGCGTGAGACTCCATCTAAAAAAAGAAAAAAAGAGACAGACCTGTTGTTTATAAAGCACCCAGCGTGTGGTCTTTTGTTACAGCAGTCCACGCTTCAGCTGCATTGCTTTCCAGTCCAGGACTTTCAAGTCCTTGACCGCCCAGCCAAACCTTTACCCACTGCCTGCGGGTTAGTTCCTCTGGGAACCTACGGCCATTCTCTTTTCAAGGTGAAATAAACAAGCAGGTGCACTCTCTTGCTTCTGCCCATGGGGAGGGGTTTCCTTTCTCCTGTGGGGTGGCAGTGCTGCAGGTGCAGCTTTGGGAACAGCCAGCATGCCACACAGAGCTGCCTGTAACAGGGCCTGGCGTTTTCCTTCCCCAGGCCTCTGGGCAGAGGGAGCCCCATGAGGCTGCAGGTGCTGGCTGAGAGAGGACACTGGAGCTGGGACATCTGGGCTGCTTGTTCCTGCAGCTCTTGTGCTCCAGGTATCACAGGACCCTGATATGGTTGGCAGCCCTTCCATGTGGTGGTAGAGGGAGTGAGGCACACCCAGTGTCCGGCTTGTGGATCAGATAACACCGTTTGATGATGGCAGCTCAGGTCCCATGGTGACTCGGTGGCTCCCAGTCAAACCTTCAGTCTCTAAGTCCCAGAAGCAAACATAAACTGTATCTCAAAATGGGAATATTTGTGTACAAAGCATGATGTAGCTTGTTCAAAACTCCCAGTGGGGCTGGGCCATGTTGGGAATGATCTACAGGGACCTGCCAGATGCCTCTGATGACACTCCCGTCTGTTGCTGGCATGTTGGGTGTCGCGGGATCTGCTGGCCACACGCCCGGGTGGCAGAGCGGCTTGCGTGGCAGCCTGGACTGTTGTGATGCCTGCCCTCCTTCTTGGCCATACTTAGAACCAGTGCTATTTGGGTTATGTCAGAGCAGTACAGAAACGGCAGAAAGAAATGCAGGAAGGAAGAATCCACGTCCCCCAGACTGAAAGAGCCCCTCAGGGGTCGGGCCCCTTCCCGAGCAATGGGAGGGAACAGATGCAGCTGCTAGTTCTCTATCTTGGAAGGGACATCCCGACATGCCGCGAACCACTAGACCAAGGTGGCAGGATCCTGGATGTTTCTGTGAGGTTTGTCTCCTGCCTCCTGGAACACGGATCTTACTAATGCATCTAGGGTAGTCGCTCCATCATACTTGCTGCGTCCCGGCAGCACGCTATCCTCCCATACACCCTGAAGGACAGCATCCTGCAGAAAAAAGCAATCCTGTGGATGCAGCTCTCGGAAGGCAGAGTGGACGTGCACTGCGGGTCCTGCCGGCTGAGAGGAAGCTGCACCCACCAGTCCCTGCCCACAGGTGTAGAAGGGAGACCACACCTGACAGGTGAGCAGCTGCAGAGCTGCGCGGGAGCCGTGATGCGTTGCTCTAGCAGTGACGCCTCTGACCAGCCAGGCAGGTACCCTCGAAAGGATGTGTTGGGAGCCAGGCGGGTGAGCTGCGCGGGAAAGTGGTGGGAGCCCGTCCTGCACTTTCATGTCCTTGCTGGCGCTGCTGGTCTCTGAAATCCCTCCAGGAGCATGCAGCTGCGGCATGTTGGCCATTTTGGTGGGCAGAGGCCACTCACATCATCCTGGCCTTCACTCCATGGGTTAGGAGACCAATATGGCAATATGGGGATTCTTTTTTTTTTTTTTTTTCCGAGACAGGGTCTCACTCTGTTGCCCAGGCTGGAGTGCAGTAGCAGATCTCCACTCACTACAACCTCTACCCCACGGGTTCAAGCGATTTTCTTACCTCAGCCTCCCATATAGCTGAGGCTACAGATGCACACTACCATGCCTGGATAATTTTTTCCTGTATTTTAGTACAGATGAGGTTTCACCATGTTGCCCAGGCTGGTCTCAAACTCCTGACCTCAGGTCATCTACCCACCTCAGCTTCCTGAAGTGCTGGGATTACAGGCATGAGCCACCGAGCCTGGCCACATGTTTTCAATTCTGTGGGTATTTCCCTAGGAGTGGAGCTCTGCATCCTATGGCATCTGTGTGTGGAACTCTGTGGCACCACCGAACTCTTCCACGGCAGCTGCGCCGGTTTCCACTCATGTGGCACTGCACGGGGGCTCCGGCATCTCCATGCCCTGCCTATATCTGCTGTTGTCTGTCTTTTTTATTACAGGCATCCTAGCGGGTGTGAAGTGGGGTCTTGTGGCTGTGATTTGCATTTCTCTAACGACTAATGAAGTTGGACATCTTTTCATGTGCTTATCAGCCGTCTTAATATTTTCTTTTTATTTATTATTATTTTGAGATGGAGTTTTACTCTGTTGCCAGGCTGGAGTGCAGTGGCACCATCTCAGCTCACTGCAACCTCCACACCCTGGGTTCAAGCAATTCTTCTGCCTCAGCCTCCCAAGTGGCTTACAGGCGTGTGCCACCACACCCAGCTAAGTTTTGTATTTTTAGTAGAGACAAGGATTCTCCATGTTTGTCAGGCTAGTCTCGAACTCCTGACCTCAGGTGATCTGCCTGCCTCGATCTCTAGGGTAGTCCCAACGTGCTGGGATTGCAGCACGTGAGCCACCATACCTGGCCGTCTTAATATCTTCTTTAGGCAAATGTCTATTTATTTGCCCATTTTAAAAACTGGGTTATTTTTCTGTTGGGTAGTAAGATTCTTTATATTTTGTGGGTACAAGTTCCTTATCAGATATACACACAATTTGTAAATATTTGCAAATATTTGAGTTGTCTTTTCATTTGCTTGATGTCATTGGAAGTACAAAAGTCTTTAATTTTGGCCGGGCACAGTGGCTCCTGCGTGTCATCCCAGCACTTTGGGAGGCCGTGGTGGGTGGATCACTTGAGGTCAGGAGTTCAAGACCAGCTGACCAACATGGTGAAACCCCATCTTTACTAAATATCAAAAAATTAGCCAAGCATGGTGGCTCACTAAATATAAAAAAATTAGTCAGGCATGGTGGTGGGTGCCCGTAGTCCCAGCCACTTGGGTGGCTGAGGTGAGAGAATTGCTTGACTCTGGGGGGTGGAAGTTGCAGTGAGCTGAGATCACACCAGCCTGGTGCCCTCCAGCCTGGGCAATAGAGTGAGACTATATGTCTCCAAAAAAAAAAAGTCTTTAATTTTGGGGAAGTTTCTTTTACCTATTTTTGTTCCTTTGCTGTCATGTCTACAAAACCACTGCCCCATCCAAGGGCCCAAGAATGCACTCCTGTGGTGGTTGTAGGGATGCATATTTGTAGCTCTCAGCTCTCCTACTTAGCGCCTTGGTGCATTTGGAGCTACTTTAAAAGTTTTTTCTTTTGAGACAGGGTCTCACTGATGTCCAGGCTGGAGTGCCGTGGTGCCGTCACTGCTCACTGCAGCCTCTACCTCCCGGACTCAAGGATCCTCCCACCTCAGCCTCCCAAAGTGCTGGGATGACACGCATGTCCCCAGCCCTGGAATCACTTTTTGTATGATATTCAGTAGGAAATCCAACTTCATTCTTTAGTGTTTAATTTTTTTTAGGTTACCAATCTGTTTGATTTCAAACAGTCAGCCCTGTGTAACAAAATGAAGATTTACCTCAAATATCCAAATCCAGTAATGAAATCTGAAGCCGTTCACCTCATTAAATTACAAGAAAGTTGAATAACAGCCACCAAATGGCACCTAAAATGAAGTTTGCCAGCTGAGGCAAAGCTTAAACAAGTGAAAAGTTAGACAAACGTTACAAAATAACCTTTTCAATAGCCAGTCCAGGGCCTCTTCCTGGACGGACCGCGTCTGCGGTCCTTTCTCCCTCAGTCCTCCGCGCGTCCTGCTTTTTCTAAGAGGACACCGCTCCTTCCCCTTCAGCAGACGTGAGGACTCTTGGGTCGCGGCCTGGATTGGGGTTCCCTCTCGGACACGCAGGGGGTGGGGGTGGACTCCTGGACGGAGATGGGGACCGCGCGCGGGATCTGGACTTGGAGGTCAACCGCGAGTGAGAGCGAGTGCGGGGCTGAGACTTCGGGCGGCGGCGGCGAGACCGGCTCCGACTCCGGGATGGGCCGCGGGCGGGAGGCGCAGCGCAGCGGGTGATTCCAGGCGGGGTGGCGGCCCCCGACGGCCGGCGGCGGTGCGCGTCGGGGGGCGGCCATAGCGCGCCATCTGCCCGGTCCCCGGCGTCCTCGGCGTCGCACTCGAGGTGGAGGCGGGCGGAGGCGAAGCCGCGGGACTCCTGGGCGCGGCGGGGCCGCGGGAGGCCGGGCTTCCCGCAGCGTGCGGGGCGAGGTGCGGCGGGCCAGGCGGGCCGGCTTTCCACCTGGAGGGGCCGCACCCGCGGCGTCGGGAGCGAGGCCACAGCTCGGGGCGCTGAGAGGCCCCATGAGCCCCGCGAGCTGGCGGCGGCGGCTTCAGCTCTGGCCGTGGCCGTCCACGTCGGGACGTTAGGGGCGGCCTTGAGGGAGAACAGCGCGATGCGCCCCGCGGGAGCGCACCGCAGCAGCAGCTGCATTTAATTTTTATTGTATCATTCATCTTTTGAGAGTCTCACCATGTTGACTAGACTGGCGACAAACTCCTGGGCTCAAGCGATCCTCCTGCCTGGCCAACATGGTGAAACCCAGTCTCCACTAAAAATACAAAAATTAGCTGAGTGTGGTGGTGGGCACCTGTAATTCCAGCTACTTGGGAATCACTTGAACCTGAGAGTAAGAGTCTCTCTCGCTCAAAAAAAAAAAAAAAGAAAAAGAAAAAGAAAAAAGAAAAGAAATACTGGTCTGTCCTTTCCTTGTGATGCCTTTGTCTGGTGTCCGTATCAGGGTAACATTGGCCTCATAGTATGAATTGGAAAGTGTTCCCTTCTCTTTTCTTTTGTGAAGAAGTTTGTGTTAATTCTCTAAACTTTTCACCAGCAAAGTTGTCTGAGTTTAAATTTGTTTGTGGGCATATATATTTTTAATTACAAATTCAATCTCTTTGTTATAGGTCTATCCAGATGTTCTATTTTTTCTTTTTCTTTTTTTTTTTTTTTGAGACAGAGTCTCTTTGTTGCCCAGGCTGGAGTGCAATGGTAAGATCTCTGCTCACTGCAAACCTCCAACTCCTGGGTTCAAGCGATTCTCCTGCCTCAGCCTCCTGACTAGCTGGGATTACAGGCATGCACCACCACACCTGGCTAATTTTTGTATTTTTAGTAGAGACGGGGTTTCACCATGTTGGCCAGGCTGGTCTTGAACTCCTGACCTCAAGTGGTCCACCCTCCTTGGCCTCCCAAAGTGCTGGGATTACAGGTGTGAGCCAGCACGACCAGCCTCTATTTCTTCTTGGTCAGTTTTGGTGGCTTGTTTCTAGGAAGTTGTCTATTTCATTTAGGTTATCTAACTTTTTGGCATGCCATTGTTCATAGTATTTCCTTATAGTAGTTTTTCTCTCTCTGCTTCTCACATGTGCACACACAGTTTTGCTTTTTTTTTTTTTTTTTGATCAGCCTAGCTAAAGGTTTGTCAATTTTGCTAACCTTTTCTTTTCTTTCCTTCTTTCTTAAAACAATTTTATTTTCAAATAGAGAGAAGGCCTCACCAGGCTGGTGTTGAACTCCTAGACTCAAATGATCCTTCTGCCTTCAGCCTCCCAAAGTGCTGAGATTACAGGTGAGTCACCACGCCTAGTCCAATCTTTTGGAATAACCAACTTTTAGGTTTTTAAAAATTGGGCTGTGCGCAGTGGCTCATACCTGTAATCCCAGCACTTTGGGAGGCCGAGGCAGATGGATCACCTAAGGTGAGGAGTTTGAGACCAGCCTGACCAACACGGTAAAACCCCATCTCTACTAAAAAACACAAAACGTAGCCTGTGTGGCACGAGCTTGGGAGGGAGGCCTGAGGAGAATGCAACACCCAACCCGCACATCTGGGAGAGCCAGCACGAGGGACCCAGGGCCATGTGGAGACACCCACAGCTGACACAGGATGCCTTCTCTTGGGGCGTCTACAATTCTGCAGCAATGTTCAAGAATTTGCTTTTTTCTTGTTTCTGTTGAGATGCAGGTTTCAGATTTGCTGAAATTTACCCGACACTTGTTCTGAGCCCCAGAATTCCTCTCCCTGCCCAGAGCCTGCAGTGGACAAAGCCAGGAAACCTGAGGACCCAGTCATGATTAACCTCAAGCGTCGTTGGGGCGCCTTCTGCTCCAGGCCAAGCACTAATGAATGAGACAGAAACCAGCTAACTCCAGGCGAGCTATGTGAGTGCTGCCTCTCTCCCCCTCCCTCCACACACCCACGCACACAGATGCTGCCACAGACACACCCACTCCTGCACAAGCACATACCCACTGATGCATACAGACATGCACACAGGTATATAATCACCTATATGCATGTACACACCAGCTCTCGATGTGTTCACTCATCCTCATGTACATGCACACAACCGTGCACACATACATGCCCACGTCCACCCACACGCACACTGGCTCCACACAACACACAGCGAGAAGGCAAGCTTGACACTCAGGAAGGCAGCCTCTCAGGGCAGCGTCCAGTGTCTGTCCCTCCCGGCAGGACCCCCACATGCCACCCCTGCTAGAGGCTTTGGTTTCCAAAGTCTGGTGGGTTCAAGGCTGGGTGGGCAGGACGGCAAGGATACAGCCCTGCCTGGGACAGAGCCTTCCGGGTGGAGGAGGGGGCATGGCAGGGACCCAGGAGAGCTGGGCTGGTGGGTGATTAAGACGGGAGCCGCATGGTGTAAGAACAGAGCCTTTACTTGTGCTTGGCAACAGCAAAGCAGGAGGCAGAGGGGGGATGATGGCCCTTGTCCCATTTCCCCCGTGAAAGCCACCAGGCGGGGAGGTGGGTGTGCAGGGATGGGTGGGTCAGGAGTGGTCTCAGTCCAGGGAGCCCCAAACAAAAGGCTCCTGCTGTTTATGGGCCCAGGCATGGTGGGGGTGGGAGCAGGACCCAGAAAGGAGTCCTGAGCCATAAGTCAGAGTGGAGAAAAGCATGTCTATGGCCCCAGTCAGGAGGCCTCTGAATGAGGCTTGAGGGTTGGGAGGAGAGCTCGGCCTTCCCGGGCCTGAGTCCCCACTGCAATGCCTGGCCGTGCACCCAGCCTGTGGCAGAGAGGGTGGCATCCCTCACAAACCCTGCCAGGCTAAGCCCTTGCAATGGCCGTGGTCGGACTAGGACCTCGACCTGGAGCCTGCTCCTCAGCACCTGGCTGGCCTGGCACCCGCCTTTAGCAGCAAGCAGTGGAGCCCAGATGCCAGACAAGCCAGAGGGTCTGCCAGGCACCTGCATCTCACTGGCATGGCTGTGGCACCTGATGGAGCCCACTGAGGCCATGGGGGGGCTCCAGCTCCCCGCAACTGGGATGGAGCCAGACAGCCATGGGTGAGGGCCATTGGTGTCACTGAGAGGCTGGGGCGCCCGGCTTCCGCCTGGGACACCAGTCCGTGTCTGGGTAGAGAAGGCAGTGGACAGACTTAAACCTGGGGAGGGAAGAAGTGCGGGTCAGGGCTGTGGATGGGCATGCTGATGCCAGCAACCCCATGGGGCTGAGGGCCTGCCCATGCCACTGCCCACTCACCGTGTGGGGTCCTGCTGCAGGCTGAAGCCTCCAGCCATGTTCACCACGTTATGTGGGTTCTCAGGACCCCCATAGCTCAAGGTCACCTGGGAGGGAATGGTATGGGCAGAGTGTGGTCTGCTCTGGTCTTGGGTCACACCTCTCCCTGGCCAGGAGCCCTGCTAAAGCCCCCTTACCCATTCCTTTCTCCCTACATCTTTGGGGAGGCCAGGCTGGGGAACAGCACTGAAGGGTGGCATGAGCTGAGCGGGGGACACCTCAGTCAGAGCCTGGGGGACAGGGGCGAGGGATCTGAAACCCCCAGACCAAAGCTGACCCTCGTTCCCTCTCTGATCCATGTGATGAGACCTGCTTGAGTCCCCGTCACCACAAAGACCATGCTCCCTACCCCCGACCGCTGCCCTTTTCCCCTCATCCCTCTGCCTGACAGCACACCCAGACTGTACCTGAGACCCTGTCCAGCAGGCCAGGAGTCTGTCCAGGATCCACCCTCAGCCACCTGCAAATCCCACCCACTCGCTCAGCTGGGCATCAGGCCGGGCAGTGGGGCCATTGTAGCTGGGGTGGTGCAAGGTCCCTGTGGCAGAAGCACCCGGAAGTGGCACCTGTACCTGCTGGAGCAAGGTGTCCGGCGGCAGCCTCTGCAGGTTCTCCAGGTGGGAGTGGAAGAGGGGGCTGTGCAGCAGGCGGGCACCCAGGAGTCCCTCCACGATGTAGCCCACTGTGCAGTCATCAGGCAGCCGCACCTGCTCAGCCGTGCTCATGAAGCTGCCCAGGCTAAGGGGAGGCCGGTCAGCGCCTTTCAGGTCTCAGCCTCCACCTCCCAGCCCGGGCAGCTGGACCCCCACTCACCTGGCCCATGGGCTCATCTTGAGGGCGAGGCCTCTGCTGAGACAGAAGCCGGCCCCACCAGTAGCAAACCAGAACTTGACTGTGGTCACCTGGGGATGGGGTACTGGTCAGGGCTGCTCGAGACAGGGCTTCCCATCCTAACTCTTCATGGGACTCCCCAGTCCTGTTTCTTAAGCTGCCCCTTAGGTCATCCTGAGGTAGCAGAAGCTTCCTGGAGCAAGAGGAGCTGATGGCTTCTACAGCTCAATGATCCGTGGTCTCCAAACCCTCCCCACCTGGCCCAGTCCCAGGCTTGCCGTCGGGGTCAGGTCAGGAGCCTGGCCTGCTCCTGAAACACCACGTGCAAACCCCCTGGGTGGGTCAGCTTGGGCCCGGCCCTATGCCCTTCTCAACCCAGCTTTCCATGCCCTCTGCTCCCCAGCCTGGCGTCAGGGAAAGGGTCTGCCCCGGCACTCACAGTTCTGCCACCCTGGACCCTCTCTGTGGCCTCGATGGGGTGGTCCAGGCTGGGCCGCCCCAGGTAGACATCCTGGCTGGGTGAGAAGCTGGAAAGCAGGTGCAGGAGGCTCTTGGGGTTCACATAATTGTCATCGTCTACGTGGCAGAACCATCTGTGGGTGGGGGGAGTCCCGTTCGTGAGGGCCTGGCACAGCTGGATGGGAGGCCCCCACCCAGCTTGGTTCTGGGCTCTGCAGGTCGGGCAGTGCCGCGTACTTGCGACCCGACTGGATGAACTCGTCGTACTCCACGGACATCTTACAGCAGAGGGCCTGGCGGGTGCGAACAGCAGAGCAATTGGTGTTGATGACACGGCCGCCTGCGATTCGGAGACGGGAAGCAGGTGGAGGCTGGCACGGGGACTGGGGTAAGGCCTGTGCCCACCTGCCCCCGAGGGCCAGGACACAACCTGGCTGACATGCCTGGACACCTTGCCTAGGTCCAACCACAGGCCTAGCTCTCACGCGCTGACCCTGCTAGTGCCCCCAGGGCTGAAACCGATGGCCATTCATTGGGATATCTTGAGTGGAAACAGGATGGACACAGCTCTCCCTGACTTGGACTGGTAGGGCGGATTCCCTGCTGGGGCTTCTCCAGGGGACCTGGCAGTTCCCAGGGGACCCTGGGAAGCGGCGAGTGTGAGGGGCTGGTGGGGAGCAGAGCTTGGCTGGCACGGTGGGCCTCCGCAGGCTGTGTGACCTGGGCAGCGCCGTGCGTAGCCTCCCGGACCTCCTGTACTCACAACAGCAGCGCAAGGGCCGCCGCTCCGGGGCGAGGCGGGGGCGGGGGCGGGGGCGGGTGGGGCAGGTCCTGCGGGCGCCGGGGCTGGGGGGATACCCACCGCCCTGGAGCTGGAGCTCAGGGTCGTCCCCGTCGGTGAAGATGAACGTCTGGGGGAGAAACAATCTGTGAGACGTTGGGGGCGCTGCCCAGGCCGGGGACCGACCCGCCCCACGCGGAGCCTCCGGGGCCTGGGCCGGGTCTAGACCCTGCGAGCCGGGGCGGGTGGGCGTGGAGCTCGCCGTCGGGGCCGGGGTCTGTCGCACCTGCCGGCGGGCCCGGGAGATCCAGGTGTGCAACAGCAGCCGCAGCCGCGGCCCGTGGTTCTTCCGGGTGGTCTTCACAGCGATGAAGACGTCGTCGGGCCTCAGGCTGGGGGCGGCGGACGCGGGTGGGGGCGCGCGCGGGCCGGGGGGCCGGGCCGGGGCAGGCGCGCGGGGCAGCGGCAGCAGAAGCAGCGCGGCCAGGGCCGCAGCCAGTGCGAGGCAGGCTCGGCACAACGCCCCGCGCGCGCGGCTCATGCGGTCGCCGGGACCGGAGGGCTTGGCCGGAGGCGCGGGCAGGCTGCGGCCCCTTTAAGAGCCCGGCAGCTCCGCCCCGCCCCGCGCCCCGGAAGAAGAGGCCCCACTGTCCCGGAAGTGGACGGCACGCCGCGGCGGGGTGGGTGCAAGATGCCGCTGCCGGTTCAGGTGTTTAACTTACAGGTAACGAGCCGAGGCCGCGCCAGGCCTCCGTGCCCCCACGCCCCTCGCCGCCGGGGCCGGGCCGAGGTAGAGCCGGGGTGGGGGGCCTGCGCCAGGAGTCACCGGGCGCGCTTCGTGCAGGGCCTCCGCGGGCAGCGCGCGTCTCCGCCTTGGCTGCGCCCTCCGGTCGGGGGCCCCCGGGCTGCGCCCGCCCCGCCTCCCCTCCCAGCAGCTCATGGGAATGGTTCCCGGCCGCCCCGACGCTAACGCTTTTTCTCCCTTCAGCAGCCAGCCAGCTCTGTGTCAGGGTCGGGGGGTGCAGAAAGTCAGGACAGAATGAGGGATAGCTCGGCCCCCAGCTCGGCCTCATCGTCAGTGACAGATCTGTACTGCACCCCTCACAGCAGTAGGTCAGACCTCGTCCTGCCCGGCACAGCCGGGGACTTCAGCCTGAGCGCCAGCCTGTCGGCCTGTACGCTGCTCTACGAGGTACCTTCCAGGACAGGGACCCCCGACCGAGGGAGGGGGGAGCAGGGCCCCGGCCGCCCCCGCTGTGGCCGGGCCCCTGCTGCTCTGCCGGCCGAGGACAGGGACGCAGTGCCAAGCGCAGGAGGGGAGGGCGCCCCGGTGGGCCCGGGGCCTGCGGAGGGAGCCGAGCTCTTGGTGCTTTTCCCGAAGGAGCGCGGGAGGCCCGCGGGTCCGGCGGGGGCTCGGCACGGCGGCTTTTCCAGCCTGCTTCGTTTTAAGCCGAGGTCCTGGCTCCTCTGTGTCTCCCAGCTGGGGGCCGTGGGGCTCCCTGAGATGACTCTTTCCCTCTTCTCCCAACCCGTGGCGTGACTCTGGGCCCGGTATTGCTGCTCCGCTGCTCAGGACAGATTCCCGGGCCGGCCTTCTTGCCTCGGGGTTGAGGTGGCGTCCGGTTCTTTGTGGCTTGGAGGAAACGGCATGAGGACGGTGGCTGGGAACGTGTAGGGCCCTCAGGAGCCCCTGTGTAGTTGCTTGTCCCGTGTCTGCTTGCTGGCTTTCAGAGATGAGCAGCTAGAATCAGGCGAAGGGTTTCTGCCTTGGAGTTTTGTGAGGAGACCCCTCCCTGATGTGGTGGTGCAGGACCTTGGGTGGGAATGAGGGTGGCTGGGAGGGCACCAGCAGTGGGAGTGTGGTCTGATCAGCCTGAAAGACCTCCAGCAGAGCTGAGCTCAGAGAACAGTGCAGGTCTCTCGCCCTCCTGGAGCAGTCTCCAGAACGAGGTGCCAGGTGCCTGGCCCATGTTGCAGGGGGCCGTGGAGCCCATGCAGATCGACGTGGATCCCCAGGAAGACCCACAGAATGCACCCGATGTCAACTACGTGGTGGAGAACCCCACCCTGGTACGGAGCCCAGTGTGGGACCTTAGGTGTCTTAGTTCTGCTGGGGGGTCCAGGGCAGACTCCCCTCTGCAGCCTGCACAGCAGGTAGACTGATCCTTCCCAGTGATCTATGTCGTGTCTTTTTCTGACCCCGAAACCATCAGAGTTTCTGATTGTCCACTCACATCAGGCTTGTGGCTCAGCTTCAGATGCTGCTCAGAGGAGCCAGGGCCAGTCTCCCCCCTACTCAGCCCAGCAACCAGCAGTCACTAGTGGGTGTCCATCCCTGAAACTGGGTGCTGCCCCGGGCCCACCCAGCCATTTCTGCAGCACCTGGGACAGCTGTCAGTCTTACACCCCTGTGCCCATGTGCCTGGTTCCTGTTGTGGGCCCAGGGCGGCATTCTGGCTGGGAGACAATCGGGCCCCAGCTCCTGACCCTCAGGCCTGGGGCTGGGGTCCCACCTCGCACACCCTGCCTGACCTGTCTGCACCCACCCCCAGGATCTGGAGCAGTATGCGGCCAGCTACAGCGGCCTGATGCGCATTGAGCGGCTGCAGTTCATTGCTGATCACTGCCCCACGCTGCGGGTGGAGGCCCTGAAGATGGCCCTCTCCTTTGTGCAGAGAACCTTCAACGTCGACATGTATGAGGAGATCCACCGCAAGCTCTCAGAGGCCACCAGGTGAGGCCAGGGGCTTGGCAAGAGAAGCAGAGACCTCCAAGGGTGCAGGTGTGTGGGGCTGGGTCTCCTTCCTGTGCCCCGTGACGGACACCGGGTGGGTGGAGAGTGGAAGTGCCCTCTGGTGTGCCTTCTCCTGTGTGTGTGCACACAGGGATCTGATTCCGAGGGGAGCCGTTGGAGACCGCGGCTCAGGATACCCCCCCGCTGGCTTCCCCACCTGCATGTGGGCTCCTGGCATCAGCAGTTACTGCTGCGGCTCTGGTGCACACTGGTCCCTGGAGATGGAGTTTGGGGCCCGTGGGAGGGGCCCACCTGCCTGTTGGTTAGGGCTGTGAGGGTAGCCTTCAGCTGGCGGCTGCCTCCTCTCCTCCGTGGTGCCTGCGGCCATCACTATCCTGATGGCCGGGTCCTCTCTCAGGGAGCTGCAGAACGCACCTGACGCCATCCCTGAGAGTGGCGTGGAGCCCCCAAGCCTGGACACGGCCTGGGTGGAGGCCACGCGGAAGAAGGCCCTGCTGAAGCTGGAGAAGCTGGACACGGACCTGAAGAACTACAAGGGCAACTCCATCAAGGAGAGCATCCGGCGCGGCCACGACGACCTGGGCGACCACTACCTGGACTGTGGGGACCTCAGCAACGCCCTCAAGTGCTACTCCCGGGCCCGGGACTACTGCACCAGCGCCAAGCACGTCATCAACATGTGCCTCAATGTCATCAAGGTCGGCCTGCCTCAGCGGGTGGGCAGGGGCAGTATGGCTGGGCCATCGGGGCACCCGGGCTCACTTGGCCCTGCCCCTGCCCACCAGGTCAGCGTCTACTTGCAGAATTGGTCTCACGTGCTGAGCTATGTCAGCAAGGCCGAGTCCACCCCAGAGATTGCCGAGGTACAGGCCGCCGCCCCAGAGACCTTGCCCCAGGATTCCTGACCACCGCTGGCCCCTCCTATCCTCCCCCACCACCTTATTCTCCCCCAGTGTATCCGCCTTCTCCTCCCAGTCTGGGGACTGGGCATCAGGCTCCAGGAAATGGGCCTCACGCATGTGGCTTCCCCCTACAGCAGCGAGGAGAGCGTGACAGCCAGACCCAGGCCATCCTCACCAAGCTCAAGTGTGCTGCAGGTAAGGGCCTGGGTTGTGCCCAGCTGGCCCCACGTTCCCGTGTTGCTGAGTCCTCCCAGGCCAGGGCAGTAGTTGGTCCCTACCTCAGCCGGGGAGGCCTTCCCTGGCAGGACGCAGGATGTTATAGGGCACGTGTGCGGGTATAGGTGGTGCCTTAAGTCTGTCCCAGGTAAGCCAGGGGTGATGTGTGGTCAGGGTCTGGCTGCTGTCACTGTGGGCCTGGGGCAGGTCTGCAGCCCGAGCCGCTCTGAGCCTGGCGTCCTTTGCAGCCATGCTAGCAGCCTAAGGCTTCCCTGCACGCCTCGCTTCAGGGAGCCTGCTGGGCACTGGTGAGGCTGTTTCCATCTAGGACTAGAGTACCTGTCCGCAGTGCTGAGGAACAGCTGCTGGGCAGGGGAGGCCAGCGAGCCGCTGATGGTCGCCTTCCTCCTGGTCTCAAGGCATTAGTGCCTTCCCTGAGGCTCTGGGTCTCATCCCCTCCTTCCCCCCGCCACTCCCCCTCCACTAGGTTTGGCGGAGCTGGCCGCAAGGAAGTACAAGCAGGCTGCCAAGTGCTTCCTGCTGGCTTCCTTTGATCACTGTGACTTCCCTGAGGTGAGGGACCCTCTTGGGGACTTGGGAGATCGAGCATGGGCTCAGGGGTTGGACTGCTTTTATAGGAGGGTGGGGTCTCAGGCATTCTCTGAATGGGCGATGGGGAGGGGAGGCCTGGCCCTTCTCTGCCTGTGATGCCGGGTCTCTGCTTCTCAGCTGCTGTCCCCCAGCAATGTGGCCGTCTATGGTGGCCTGTGTGCCTTGGCTACCTTTGACCGGCAGGAGCTGCAGCGCAATGTCATCTCCAGCAGGTGGGTGCCCTGGTCCTGTGGTCCCCATCCCTCTCCACAGGCTGCTTCTTTGGCCTTGCACATCCTGGGCCCCTGGCCTCACCGTCTTCCCGGCTGTTTGTCTGGGGACTGGTGTCCCGCTGGCAACGTGGAGGGCAGGGGCAGGCAGAGGGCTGAGATCTCAGGGTCTGCCTTGGCAGCTCCTTCAAGTTGTTCTTGGAGCTGGAGCCGCAGGTTCGAGACATCATCTTCAAATTCTATGAGTCCAAGTACGCCTCGTGCCTCAAGATGCTGGATGAGATGAAGGTGGGGCCCGGCCTGGGGGGCGAGACGGGGCCCTGCCTGGCCTCCTGTCCGGGTTCTGAAGGTGGGGCTCGGCCTGGGGCGGGGGGCGAGATGGGGCCCTGCCTGGCGAGACGGGGCCCTGCCTGGTGCGAGGCGAGATGGGGCCCGGCCTGGGGCGGGGACGAGACGGGGTCCTGCCTGGCCTCCTGTCCTGGTTCTGACCAGTCCCTTCCCCAGGACAACCTGCTCCTGGACATGTATCTGGCCCCCCACGTCAGGACCTTGTACACCCAGATTCGCAACCGTGCCCTCATCCAGGTAAGCGTGGGGGTCAGGCTGGCACACAACGGGCAGGTGGGCGGGCACGTAGGGCACCGTGGAGCTGACTTCCCTCTGCCCTGCAGTATTTCAGCCCTTACGTGTCGGCTGACATGCACAGGATGGCGGCGGCCTTCAACACCACGGTGGCCGCCCTGGAGGACGAGCTGACACAGCTAATCCTGGAGGGACTGATCAGTGCCCGCGTGGACTCCCACAGCAAGGTGGCCGTGGGCTGCGGGGCGGTGGGGGTGGCTGTGAGGGAGCCTGGGCCTCGCTGAGCCTGTGTCTGTGCAGATCCTATATGCGCGGGATGTGGATCAGCGCAGCACCACCTTTGAGAAGTCTCTGCTGATGGGCAAGGAGTTCCAGCGCCGCGCCAAGGCCATGATGCTGCGGGCGGCCGTGCTCCGCAACCAGATCCACGTCAAGGTGGGCAGGCGTCAGAGTGGGTGGGCAGGTGTGGTTTGTGGCATGTGGAGCCTAGTGGCTTAGCTGCTCCTCATCTCCTCGGCAGTCCCCACCCAGAGAAGGGAGCCAGGGGGAGCTGACTCCAGCCAACAGCCAGTCCCGGATGAGCACCAACATGTGAGGGGCGGCCCTTGGCCTCCAGGACATCTGCACCCCGCCCCCACCCCATGGACCTGCTCTTCCAGGCAGCTCATTGCTGCCTGTGGCCCAGCTGAGGGCCTGGCCACCGGGTGCTCCTCAGCCTGCGTGCCCTTGCTGGGGCTGGGGAGGCAGGCAGCTGCTAGTTGTGGCTCTTCCTGGAAAGAGGCCTGGAGGGCTTGACCTCATGGGTTTGTGTCCCCAGGGAGCAGACTGTGCGGCACCCAGGCCCAGTGGCACTTCCCAGACCCTCCTGTTCCCGCCGTGGTTAGGTGCAGACAAGTGGGCAGCATCCATTAAAAAGCAGACTGAGCATTGCCCTTGGCTGTTCCTTCCTGCTGTGCAGGCTCTGGTCACCCCTGGGTTCCTGAAGGCTGGGTTCCTGAAGGCTGGCTCCCTGGGGCTTGGCTTAGAGGTAGGTGGCCCTTGGTGTGGCCCCAAGGCTGTGCTTCCAAGGCTGATGGCATCAGGAAGCTCCCGGAGCTCTGGCCATAGAGCCTATGGGGGGGGGGGGGTTGGGCCCTAAGTCAGTCAGTCCGCACGTTCCTCCGCACAGATGCACGTGGGCTGCCTTCATTTAGACGCATCCTGTTCAGAAGCCCCCAGTGGCCTCAACAGCACCTGCCCTGGCTTGCGCCTCCCTGGGTCTGGGGGGGCGGCGATCACAGGCTACGGCTCTGGTATCTTTGAAATCATTTATTGTTCGCTTTTGCACACGCGTGCTGAGGACAGGGCAGGTCAGCCTGGGGCCTGCTCCCCACTGCAGCATTCCAGGCCCCCAGAGCGGTCAAAAAGGGGGACAGGGCGTGTCTTTCCACGTTAAGTAAGGGGAGATTCCCTGAGTAAAAGACGTTTCCTTAAGTAGGATGTGTCCAGGCTCCAGGAGCGGTCCTGGGGTTGGGAGTTCTGGGCCTTTAGGCCAGAGCACTACTCATGACTTCTGAGAAGCCACCTGGTGTCCCGGGTGCGGCCGGCTGAGGCTCCTGCAACTCAGGCTGGGTCCCTTTCCAGGCCAGAGACTTCTCCAATTTGGTTTTAAAAAGCAATCCATGACCTGGCAGAGAGTGAGAGGGGGGTCGGGGGTCAGGAGGCAGAGGGGTCGGTCTGTCTGTCTGCTTGCAGGGGGGCGCAGGTGGCAGGCAGCCTCACCTGGGCAGTCCGCGGTCTCTTTGGAGGCTCGCTTCTTGCAGCAGCCACGGCACAGGCTGAACACACATCTGTTGCCCTGGGCACAGAAAGCTCGGGAGCCTGTGGCCAGCATGGCTCCCGGGGACAGGTAGCCAGCAGGGGAGCAGCCCGCCAGGGAAGCCTCCAGCAGATCCCCACGGCCTGGATGCAGCCCTGGGACCCCCTCGCCCCAACCCACCCAGACTCATTCCCACTCCAGGCCTGGGCAGGGGGTTGGCTGGAAGCAAGGGGCCATCCTGAGGCACCCATGCCACCTTGGGCCACACTGCAAACCCAGCTGGGCGGGCATCAGACCTGCCACCCCAAGCAGCGCAGGGCCCACCTTGCCCACCCCCCAGAGGCAAAGCCTTGGCAGCAGCTGGAACCCACTCACCTTTGGGTTTCCACACTGGTCACACTTTGCATATTTTGCTGGGAAAGAAAAGAAAAGAGTGCTGGTGAGTGAGAGGTGGGTGGCCTCGCTATGGGGGCTGTCCCGTCGCCTGCATGGAGCCTGCTGACGGCGTCCATGCCAGCTGTGGCCAGCCAGGCCAGGAGGCTCTGGGAGGGCAGAGGATGCAGGCTGGCCACGTCTGTTTTTCCCTCAGTGGGGGATGGGTGAGGGGATGGTGGGGGGACCATCCTACAGGAAATGGATAGGAAGCGGGTGGGCTGGGGGACCCTGGCAGGATGAGCAGCCTCGTCCGTCCCACTCCCAGACAGGGACAAGGGGAGGGATGTTCCCACCCACAGGGTCCAAGGGGGTTCCATGCCCTTCAGTGCCAGGTCTCCCATGCAAAAGGGCCAAGGGTCAAGAACTCAGCCCAAAGCCCCATTTCCTCCCTCTCCCAGCTGCCTCATGCAGTGGCCCGGGGGGGCAGTGTGGCACGCAGGGACTGCTGGCACCAGGCGGATGTGACAGCTGCTTGTGGACTGGCCAGCCGCCTGGTGGTTACATGGGAAGGTTGCAGGGCTATCTGTGGTCTCCCCTGCAGCTTGTGAAGCTGTCAGAGAAATCTGGGAGGCTGCCGCCTGCTGAGGGCCCAGATGGGTTGGCCCAGGATGCGGGGGGCACCAGGATTCTCAGGGGAGACAGCACCGGGCTGAGGCCTTGCTGCTGGTGGCCGTGAAGAGAGGGGTGAGCACTTTCATCCCATCTCACTCAGCCTGCCCTCCTGCCACCTCTGGCCCAGCAACGAGACCCATGCACACACTCCTGGGTACCCCTGCCGCCCTCTCAGTGGCTGCTCAGCGTGAGGCTGGGCAGGGACAGCTGCAGGGACCCAAGGCCCTGACCTGCAGACGAGCTCCTCAGTGGCCACCTGGGTGGCACCTGGCTGCGAGGCTTGTTCCACAGCCTCATCTGACTTGCTGAGCCACGTCCCACGTGTGGCCTGCACAGGTTCCCGCACTCAGACCCCAGGTCTGGCTGACCACTCCAAGCCCCCAGGCATTTGCTTCCAGCTCTGGGCCTTGAGCCTCGCTGACCACAAGTCTGGGTTCCTGTCACTGGCCACGGAGGATAGGAGGAGGATAAAGAGGCTGTTGTCTTGGGCCCATCAGCACTTACGCTTCAGAGAGGGGTCGAAGGTCTTGTGGGGGTTCCTCAGCTGCTTCTTCTGCTTGTTCTTGGACAGGACTTCCGTGCCACTCTCCTCCTCCAGGGCCCGCTTGCTGCACGCACCTCCCTTCTCCTTGCTCCCCTCCCTGGGCCTGCGGGGAGGGCAGCGGGCAGAGTCCAAGGACACCATGAGGGGCCCAGCAGCCACAGCCACATGGGTCGGACCCCAAGTGAGGACCCAGGGTGAGGAGAGGCCAGGTGGCTGTGGCGAGTGCGGTCGCTGAGGAGCGTGCGCAGCATGCAGCCCTCTCAGGAATGGCTGCTAGGGAAGCTGGGACCCCTGGGATGGAGTCTGCAGCTCAAGCGGGCCAAGGTCTGAGCCACCAGGTCCAGGCAGGCCTGTGGCCACAGATGGGCCTCACCTCTGAGAACCCAGTGGAAGCTAGGGTCAACCTCTTGACCCACGGACAAATCTGCCAGGATCAGAGAAGTATCTGATCCTGGGCCAAGGCGGGTGGATCACGAGGTCAAGAGATCAAGACCATCCTGGCCGACATGGTGAAACCCCCCATCTCTACTAAAAATGTAAAAATTAGCTGGGCGTGGTGACAGATGCCTATAGTCCCAGCTGCTTGGAAGGCTGAGGCAGGAGAATCACTTGAACCTGGGAGATGGAGGTTGCAGTGAGCCGAGATAGCGCCTCTGCACTCCAGCCTGGGTGACAGAGACTCTCAAAAAAAAAGATTTAAAATCCAAGCGTCCATGAGGGAGGCTGAGCCACCAGCACTCTCCACCAAGGATGCTGTGGGGCACACGGAAGGCGCATGTTGCTGGGATCCGTGGCCCCTCTTCTCCCTCTAGGGTGGGAGCTGACCCTAATGGCCAAGGACATGCGGGGCAGGTGCACCACTGTGGGCAGAGGGTGGAGCACTCACCCTGGCCGGACGTAGGGCTGGCAGATCCAGTGGAAGGGCAAGTCGCCAGCGGGCTTCGCTCCCTCCTGCCTGGATATCTCCTCCTGCAAAAGCCCGAGGCCCTGGTCACGGCCCCAACCCCTGACCCATGACAAGGCCAGGCTCCCGCCAGTCCCAGCACGTGCCTGACACCGCATCTTCAGCTCCTGGCTCACGGCGGCAATGCCCTCCAGGGTCTTCACCTTGGCCAGCTCCTCTCGCAGCTGCTGATGCACCTGCAGCCTGAGACAGAGGCCCTGTCACGCGAGCTGGGCTCCCTGCTCCACCACCAGGCCCCAGGCTGAGTGCCGGGCACACTCCTGCCCAATTCCACTCCTGTCACCCCAGCCCCTCAAGACCTGACTTAGCAAGTTATTTTAACAAAACTTGCAGAAATGCC
The DNA here is from genome assembly GCA_004027715.1 of Plecturocebus donacophilus. Lineage (NCBI taxonomy): Eukaryota > Metazoa > Chordata > Mammalia > Primates > Pitheciidae > Plecturocebus > Plecturocebus donacophilus. The sequence goes on along the minus strand of PVKP010031757.1, from coordinate 1,003 downwards.
TCAGACGGGCTCCGATGGTCTCTGCCTGGGCAACCCCTCATCGTGGCTTCTGCCATAGCGATGACTCACGTGTGGTGCCACAGCTTGAAGAGGTGGGCCCGGACGTAGGACAGCGGGCAGGGGTGCTCCCGTACGATGTCCAGGTATTCCTCGGCCAGCTCCCACACGGCAGGGCTCCGGCCCTCAAACAGGGCGGGGTTGTGCAGGTTGCCTTCTGTGGGAGGAGGACGGAGAGGGAGGCCTTGTGGGCTGCTCCAGGTGGATGGCAGAGGAAAGCCTGGAGCACCCAGGACACCCTCCTGTGCCACCTCACACCAGGGACAAGGCCCATGAGAGCAGACTGGGACGGAAGAACACTGCGAACAGCACTGTGGGGAGGGCAGTAGCGGTGGGAGGCGCTGACCTGGGCAGTGGCATCGGGGCATACGCACAGGCCCCAGGTGTGTCCTGGGCTCTGCCCACCTGCACTCACCTGCACTCATGACACCCTGTACACCCGTGTCCTGGATGCAGCGCTCCACGTCCTGTAGGCTCTGGATGTTCCCATTGGCAAACACAGGGATGGCCACAGCTTTCCTGCTGGCAGAGAAACACCTGTCCCTCCACCCACCCGGGACAGTGCCCAGGCCACAGACAGTCCCCCAGACTCTATCCTGGCAGATAGCTTCTGCTCCCACAGCAATGCTGCCCCCAGCCTCAGCCTCAGCCCCCTTGGTGGTCACAGGTGTCAGGTGTGCCGAGTATCCTGAGGTGTGGAGCAGGGACTCCCACCAAAGCCCCAAGGACTGAGGGCTGTGTCACCCACCACTCTCGTCCACGTCCACTCACCGCACGGCCTTGATGTGCTCCCAGGACGCTGCACCTGACAGGGGCCCCTTCTGCTCCTTGGTGCGCCCATGCACGGTCAGCAACTAGGACAGACCAACGGTCGTCTGACCCCTCCAAGACCTTCCGCCCCTCCTCTGCTCCTCCAAGCCCCCTCTGAGCGTCCTTTGCCCCCTCA
>PVKP010031756.1:0-26647 GCA_004027715.1 Plecturocebus donacophilus | reverse complement strand
CCTGTTCCTGGTGTTACTCTCCGTCCCCTGTCCCTGGTGTTACTCTCCGTCCCCTATCCCTGGTGTTGCTCTCCGACCCCTGTCCCTGGTGTTGCTCTCCATCCTCCTGTCCCTGCTGTTACTTTCCGTTCCCTGTCTCTGGTGTTAAGCTCTGTCCTCCCATCTCTGGTGTTACTCTCTGTGTCCTCCTATCCCTGGTGTTACTCTCCACCCCCGTCCCTGGTGTTACTCAGTCCCCTGTTGTTACTCTGTGTCCTTCTGTCCCTGGTGTTACTCTCCATCCCCTGTCCCTGGTATTATTCTCTGTCCTCCCATCTCTGGTGTTACTCTCTGTGTCCTCCTATCCCTGGTGTTACTCTCTGTCCCCTGTTGTTACTCTGTGTCCTTCTGTCCCTGGTGTTACTCTCCATCCCCTGTCTCTGGTGTTAAGCTCTGTCCTCCCATCTCTGGTGTTACTCTCTGTGTCCTCCTATCCCTGGTGTTACTCTCTGTCCCCTGTTGTTACTCTGTGTCCTCCTGCCCCCTGGTGTTAATCTGTGTCCTCTTGCCCCTGGTGTTACTGTGTCCTCCTGTCCCTGGTGTTACTCTGTGTCCCCTGTCCCTGGTGTTACTCTCCATCCCGTGTCGCTGGTGTTGCTCTCCGTCCCCTGCCCCTGGTGTTACTCTCCATCCCCTGGTGTTACTCTGTGTCCTCCTGCCCCTGGTGTTACTCTGTGTCCCCTGTCCCTGGTGTTGCTCTCCGTCCCCTGCCCCCGGTGTTACTCTCGGTCCCCTGGTGTTACTCTGTGTCCTCCTGCCCCCGGTGTTACTCTACATTCTGTTACTCTCCATCCCACAGGCATTCCGGCCTATTTCGGATAGGACACACACCCTGTGGAGCTGCCAGCATGGGGCCAGAAGAGCCTGAGACTCTCTCACTGACGCCCAGGAAGGATGGAACAGCCCACAGTCATGCTGATAGGCAGAATGAAAACATCTGTGTCCATAATGTTCTTTTCACTAGAACTGTTTGGATCATTCATGAACTAATCAGTTAAATATCAGCAAGGACCATTCACATTTATTCTTTTTGGCTATAGTTTTCCAACTCACCAGAAACCACACTCCTACAAATTATTCCTAACTCAATGTCAGCACTTTGTGCCTTTTAGGAAAAACACACCTCTTTCCTCCAGCTTTGTCCTCCTTCCATGAAACGTGCCTCTGACTACATCACTCACTATATGAGGATTTCACTCAGCTACAGAGGAGAATCTGAGCGGGTCTCAGAGGTGAGCGGTCCCTGCACAGGCAGGGTCTCCATAACATCCTCCAGGGAGCCTGGCCCAGGCCTGCCCCACACACCAGAACTGTGCCTTCCCACCCTCAGGCCCCCAAAGCTGCTTCCCCTCCAGGCATCATGCCCTGGGCAAGAAGGTCAGACGGGCCCAAGGCTGCTGTGTGTCAGGAAGGCCTCCCGACAACTCCCTCTCTGGGACCCCCGGTCAGCATCCCAGCATCTGGACCTGTGTCACCAGCGGCCCCGCCGTGCAAGAGAACCGGATTTTCAGCTGGGTCCACTGCTTCCCTAAACAACATCAGGGTTTTGTTACTGAGGAAGAAGGAAAAAGCAGCCACCTTCTTGGTAACCCCACGATGTCCGGCCCACCGGTTCTCACCACACCAGAGATGTCCATCCAGGACAGACGGTGTCTTCAACAGAGTGCCACTGACCCCCAGAAGTGCAGTAATTTTTACACTTTCACCAGAGTCGCTGACTCTTTCACCTTTACACCCAAGAAAAACATGTTTGCCAAGCAAATTAGATGTCCAGGAGGTTTAAGGGAAACCCCAAGCCTGCTTTCTTTAAGCTTCAGACTTTTCATACCATCATGGTACGTTCACTGGAGAGTGAGGCTGCACCCGAAAGCTCTGCTCCTGCTGGGCATCACAAACTGACCACACAGCTCAGCCACGTGGACCCTCAAAGGACTTCACGAGAGGCACCTTCCTGGTACACATGACAACGTGTGCACTTCGTTCAGCCTCGAACAGACCACACCCTCATTACAGGGTCGGGGATCCGCCTCCTGCCATCAGCCCCCAACCTCATCAAGGTTCTGCGTCTATGTCTATAATAACTGCCATCTTACCCAGCTACTAAAATGCAGCATTGCAGTGTTTAAAGGTCTTTAATATCTTCTGGGTGCAGTTCTTGGCACTTTAATGCAGCCACTTGATGTAGGCCTTACAATTCAGATGTAGCTCATACCTTTCCTACCTAACCAAGGAGGAAACTGAGGCACAGAAGGTTGCAGGAAAGCACACAGCTTCTAAGTAGTAGACTGGGATTCAAACCAGGGATCATAACATGCTGAGCTACCTCTCAGGCTGCGGTAACGTCCGACATTAACCAGGTAGAACAGTGTTCCATAAATCAGCCAGAAATGGTCCTTGTGGATGGGCCTGTGGTTACTCCTTCCTGCAGAATGAGACCATTAGCCAAAAAATCCACCTGTGCCACACTCAAATGTTTATATATCCAATTACTTTTAAAATAGCCTATCACGCATGTATACAGCCATTTAGAGCCATATAGGCTGTTTTGTTGACAATCAACCCAAGACCTCTGTCGGCAACAGGCAGGGTGCCAGGTCCAGAGAGGGCAGGACAGAGACACAAACAGGAACTGCTGCGTCCCTGTGGGGCCTTGCCCTGATGGGCCCAGGGGGACATGGCACAGACCACAGGGCACAGGCAGGCGGTGGGCCGGGAGAAGCGCTGGCAGGAGGCAGTGCTCTGAGCTCTGATGGATGGAACACTGCTAAGCAGCAAAGGTGGAGAGAGGGCACCCGTCTGAGAAGATGAACAGGCAGTAAAGCACAGCTGGCCTTGGGAACCAGAAGCCACAGGGACATCAAGCTGGGCGCTGCTGACTGCTGGCCATTGGCTGGGGGATTGTCGTGGGCCTGGAGGGGCATCCCTAACACTCTCCACCAGATGCCAGGGTCACCCCCATCCCCAGGTGATAACCACAGATCCCAGAGGTGAATGAGGCTGGCCTGTGGGAAGCAGGGGGCTGGGACAGCTCTGCACAATTAGTAGGAAAGCTGGATTCTATTTTGTGGGGTTTTGGTCACACTAATGGCTGGTCAGGGTTATCCATGGGGAAGTGACTTGAGGCAGTGAAAAGGACAGGTTAGAGAAGGGGCTGGCAAGGCCAGCAGGGCACTCACTGCCTGGGTCCAAGGAGAAGAAAATAAAGGCTAGTGACATGACGGTGGCAGGGAGCCCAGAGGGAAGGAACTGGTGGTGGAGACACAGGGCTGGCCCTGAACAGGCCTGCAAGCAGCTACCCGTGGGTCATCCTATTAATTCTCATCATGGCCCCTAGAGTCGGCTACAAGGATCCCTCTCCTGAGGACAGAACTGCTCCAGAGCCACACAGTGAAGATGAATAGAACCAAGATTTGGGCCAACTCCAGAGCGAGGGATCCTGACCCCTCACCTATGGTCCCGAGGCAGGGACTGGAGTCCCAGGAGCTGCAGGAATGGGAAGTGGATGCCCCAGACCAGCAGCAGGACCCAGGATTTCTGCCCTCCAGAGCACACTGGGACCAGCCACTGCACAGGTGGACACATGGTGCTTTAACCCACGCTGGCTGAAGGACACCCTCGCTCTCAGGGTGGAAACCATAGCTGCAATCAGGCCTGGCCTCACTGCTTTAACCCGCGCTGGCGGAAGGACGCTCTCGCGCTCAGGGTGGAAACCACAGCTGCAAACAGGCCGAAAACCACAGCTGCAATCAGGCCTGGCCTCACTGCTTTAACCCGTGCTGGCGGAAGGATGCCCTCGCTCTCAGGATGGAAACCACAGCTGCAATCAGTGACGGCCTCACTGCTTTAACCCACACTGGCGGAAGGACGCCCTCGCTCTCAGGGTGGAAATCGCAGCTGCAATCAGGCCTGGCCTTACTGCTTTAACCCGTGCTGGCGGAAGGATGCCTTCGCTCTCAGGGTGGAAACCACAGCCATGATGAGTCCTGGCCTCACTGCTGGGCACAGCCATACGTGCTGCTGAGGCATCCCAACATCGGGGTGCCCGGAGCCACTCAGCCGAGATCGTGGTGCTTTCCGTAACCGCCCTCATGTCTTTATAATATAGATCCAGACTCCATCTTTTCCAATGCCTGGGGTTCTAGGAACAGGCCAGCCAGCCGGGAAGTATCCTGGGCTTTATCCTAGTGACAACGAACTTGGCTTCCAGAGAGGGTGGCTTTTTCCCTGTAGTGACCCCCAGGGGCCATGCCTACACTCACCTTGCTGAAGATAATTTGTTTTCTCATCCATAAAAGAATAAAGTGAACTAACTCATTTCCACACTCACTTCCCACTCTAAGAACCTGTGTTAGGAAATCAAAAACACTAACCCAAGAAGCAGCACGAGATTAATGAAACGAGGCAACCATCACAATTCACAGCATCACAAGTTGTTTTTCTTTTCTGGTCTGTTCTTCTCTTTGGTTTAAATAATTAAAGATACTTGTTGACAAGTAAAAACTTCTCTATGAAACTAAAAAAAATGGTTCTAATTAAACATTTAAGCATTCTTCCATATACTTTTAAAAACAGTTGTAATTATAGCCCTATCTAATGTTAAGTATGTTAACTAAATGAAAAGTTAATTATACAGATAGGCAATTATAAAAAGTAAGATAACATATTCATGTCATCCTGAATAATTAATAAGACCTCTGATTTTGTTCAGACCAGGGATTCTGTGCTAATAGGATCTCAGCTCTCTTGAAATAATGGTGAAATTTTAAAATTAGTTTTGTACTTAAACATGTCCCCAAAGAGAAGCACAGCGGCTAATGTGTGCCGAGGTGCTAAGAAGAGTGAGCTGCTCCACGATGGCTGATGCCCTGACTCCCATGGGCTGCATCCCAGGACCAACACCCTGACTCCCGTGGGCTACATCCCAGGGACCAATGCCCTGACTCCAGTGGGCTGCGTCCCAGGACTCCCATGGGCTGCGTCCCAGGAACCAACGCCCTGACTCCAGTGGGCTGCGTCCCGGGGACCAACGCCCTGACTCCAGTGGGCTGCGTCCCGGGGACCAACGCCCTGACTCCAGTGGGCTGCGTCCCGTGGGTTGCGTCCGGGGGACCAACGCCCTGACTCCCGTGGGCTGCATCCCAGGAACCAACGCCCTAACTCCCATGGGCTGTGTCCTAGGGACCAACGCCCTGACTCCAGTGGGCTGCGTCCGGGAGACCAACGCCGTGACTCCCGTGGGCTGCGTCCCAGGGACCAACGCCCTGACTCCTGTGGGCTGCGTCCTAGGGACCAACGCTCTGACTCCAGTGGGCTGCGTCCGGGGGACCAACGCCCTGACTCCCGTGGGCTGCATCCCAGGGCCATCTTAGTGCAGTGAAAATTCAGGAAACAGACCAGGTGGCAGGAGGGGGTCTTGACCTCCAGGAACCTCATGAGTCTTGCTAGGGGGTCAAACAACAAGAGAATGAAAGCAGCAGCCACTGAATCCGGGCCTGGATGTCCAGGCTTGCCACGCACACCCGCTGGCCGGCATCTCCCTGAGACCCGTCCAGCACAGGCAGCAGCGGCGCCCAGCCCTTGGAGCACAGGGACAGCAGAGCAGGGTCATCGAAGCTGGGCAGCCTCTCCACAAGACCTCCCTGCTCTCAGGGAGCTGAGGGCTCCTCAGTGGGAAATTCCAGCTGAGCTCCAGGGGAAAGCAGGTGGGAGGGCCTGGCTCCTCTGCCCCCATCTCCTCTCCCCAACCCTGGAAGGGGGTCAGATATCAATGCTAACTCTTGCACTGACTCAATTAATTCAAACAATTCACAAAAACAAACTTACTTTAAGTGTGAATTTCATAAAAAGAACTAAAATTAGTTCAAATAATTCACATAATTAAAATGATTTTAAATGTTAATTTAATTAAGATAACTTGGCTTTAAAAGCATCATCGGCCTTGGTACGTTCTCTTTACTGCACTTCCCATCTTCCAGGGAGGTTTCCTTCCACCCAGCATAGCAGCAGATTCTGGTATCTCGGGTGTTCCCAGGCTGCCGTCAGCCCCTGGGGTGCTGACAGTTCTGCAGCCATCGCCATCCTCATTAATCTGCATAAGAACATCCATCCACAGGGATGCTCTGTGGCCCCACGTGACCACATCTGACGTGCAGCTAAACACTTGAGGTGTCGCCTGGTGACACTGGATGACAGAACTGTGGGCAGGGTAGCACGATCAGTACTCAGCACCTCCGGGTAGCCACACTCTGAATGTGTTTTTTTAAAAGACCACTCTTTAATGGGTGAACCCTGAGAAGAAATGCTAAAGATTGTTTTTAACTATTTTTATATTGAGACAAATCTTTATCAAACATTCACTCAATGCTAAATGTCACTTCTCCAGCCAACTCCTTTAAAAATATCTAAAATTTAAGACTGTGACACTTTCAAATACATACTTAGTAATGCATCTCCAGGAGCCGAGACAGCGGAGCAGCTTAGCGTTTTCACATTATATAAGCATGAAGTTTGGCAAAGACATTTTAATATTTTTACCTGAATATTTTAATAAAATCAAAACATCACTTTCACTTTTATACTCTACTTAGAATATAATTTTCTATTAAATAAACCATCAATGTCAGTAACCCACATGCTGATTAACTTTTGAAAACTTCAGAAACTACTAAGCATAATCAAAGACTACTTTTAATTTTTGAGCTGAGAAGAACCTGTGTCAGGAAACAGAATTGAGATTGAAGAAATAAAAGCACAATTTTTTTTTTTTTTTTGAGATGGAGTCTCCCTCTGTCACCAGGCTGGAGTGCAGTGGCATAACCTCGGCTCACTGCAACCTCCACTTCCCAGGTTCAAGCGATTCTCCTGCCTCAGCCTCCCAAGTAGCTGGGATTACAGATGCAAGCCACCACACTTGACTAATTTTTGTATTGTTAGTAGAGACGGGGTTTTACCATATTGGCCAGGCTGGTCTCAAACTCCTGAACTTGTGATCTGCCTGCTTCAACCTCCCAAAGTGCTGGGATTACAAGCGTGACCCACCCTACCCAGCCTGTACCCTTTCCTTATAAATAAAACCCAGGGCCACCTGTGTACCCAGGACCCTGGGCACTGAGCAGAGAAAACATCCAGGGTGAGAGCGTTCACCTCCCAGCAGTGCCGCAGAGTAGGTGACGTGACTTCAAGCCACAGGTGGCCACACCTCCCCTGCCTCTGGCCCGTGGCCACTGCTCACGTGTTCCTACCCCACTCCAGCCTGAGCCACAGGGTCCTCACATAACCCTCATGTAACCCAAGGCCACTGCAGCACCTCCTGGAACAAACCATCCACAGGCAGACTGCTCTCCACGCAAGGTACAAAGATTGTTTTTAAAAAACTGCTGGGCTCTGGAACTTATTCCAGTAACAGGCTAGATTAAGAAAACTGACCAAAAACAGTAGGAAGAAAAACTCATTCTACCCATGGTGGCACGAAACATGCACACAGCCTCTGAAATAACTGCAGAGTTTTCCTGGGTTAGGTACTCGGTGGGGTGACCCTACCCCAGAGTGGGTCCACGGCACACACTGGGAACCAAGGAACATCTCCTAATAAATGTGGGAAATAACTCCCAAACAGACACAGAAATCACTTTCTTCCTTAAAAGCTTCTCTCTTTTATTCCCAGAAAGACTCTCTTTGGTGGCTTCACTGCTGAAGGGACAAGCCTGTCATCCCCCTCCAGCAGGCTGGCCGCCTTCCAGAAAGCAGCCCTGGACAGTCTCCAGATCCTACAGCCCCCACGTCCACCTTGCCTAGTGATGATGCCTCATTACAAAAGCTAATCATCAGAAACAGCCTCCCAATCCATAGCTGGCGAGTGGCATTTTATTCGGGGAAATGCTAATAAAACCTGGGGCTCTGTGTAAACACTGTCCCCTAGGTACTGAGGCTCCACGCGGATTGCACACAGGGAGAGACAAGCCTCTCTCCCTCCTGGCACCCCAAGCCTCTCGTAGCATTTTATTAGCCGAGTTTTGCGACAGTTACTTTTAACCTGCCTGTCCCAGGCAGCTGCACTAAACTACTTGTACAGGGCAGATCCACCCGCAGTGACTATCAGCCCAAAGTTCGAAGTAGCACTGGAGAACAAGGTGGTTTCAGGGCGCTACGTTTCCCTGCCCTCTTTTCCAGGGATGCCAAGTAAGTTTCTGCTGCAGCTGATGACACCACTACTACACTAACATTAGTTCAATGGCAGGCCACCAATTAACACTCAATTTACAACCAAAAAAACTAAACGTCCTTAAGAGTGAAACCCCATCTCTACTAAAAATACAAAAAATTAACTGGGTATGGTAGTGCATGCCTATAATCCCAGCTACTAGGGAGACTGAGGCAGGAGAATCACTTGGACCCAGGAGGCAGAGGTTGCAATGAGCTGAGATCATGCCATTGCATTCCAGCCTGGGCAACAAGAGAGAAACTCTGTCTCAAAAAAAAAAAAGAAGTGATTCTAATGACACCGCCAACATTTTAAGTTCTTCCAGAGGGTAGCACAAAATTATCACACATAACATAATGCCAATTAGATCAACATTCTGTCCTCACAGATCCATACCTAAATCCTTATTTCAAACTGGTCTCACATTTTTCAGAATTTAGGAAGACTGAGAGGAATAACCAAGAACAAGCAAGGTTTAAGCAGAGGTCAATCTTCCTGACTCTCACTTAGAACTCACCACAAAGTCCTCCTGTGGAATCAGCCTGGATAACAGTCCCTGGTGGCCACACAAGAACAGAGAGAGGATTCCATGAACCCACGACAGACCCTGCCCTCTAACCCAAGGCAGAGGAGGGAGGCAGACAGTGACAAAAGCAGGGAACTGTGATACTTCCTGATTTAATGTAGGCGATTGGGCCTAAAAACAAGGTAAATCCACCTGTGAATGGGGTGAGCTCCCAGCTGGCTGTGTAGAGGCTGTGGATATGAAGGAATTTACTTTCCCACACACTGAAGTCCACCAGGGTCTCCATATCTGCTGGCACCTGAGCCTGGCTGGTCCCTCACAGACTGCGATGGCAATGGCCGTGTCCAGAAAGAATGTCAAGGACGGACGGACAGACATCCTGGACAGACACTGAACCCAGACCAGGGGCCAGGCTGGGGGAAGTGGCACAGCCTCAGGGCCGGCAGGGCGAGGCCGGGAAGCAGGTCTCCAGGGCGCTGAGGGCCCTGAGCGGGCCTGGTGAGGGCCTGCATCTCCTCGTCCAGCAGAGGCAGGAGCGGCTGCCCAGCGTGGGCTGCAGCTGTGGTGAAGCAGCTGATGGCCAGCCCTGGACCCAACCCTGGAGGAGCGACCCAGCTGCAAACACTGCCCCAGAGGCCTCTGTGTCCTTAGCCCCCAAAGGAGAAGTCAGAAAATGGCCCCAGGGCACTGGGCACTCAGGAGGTGGTGAGACCTCCAGGCCCTGTAGTCAATGGGCAGGCAAGGGCAGAGGCAGCCAAACTGCAGCTCAGTGAAGGGGCCTTACCAGGAAGGCCCCCAGAGGCTATCCCACCAGCCGAGGCGGGGGTCAAGGGGGTGAATTATTTCCTGCCCAGAGGCTCCACAGGGGCCTTGGTGGTGACGTTTAACCTCGTCCTCTGACAGAAGACCATCCAGACAGAGTCACTCACACCTCTGTCAAGCTCTGCACCCAGGCAGAACAGTCACCACAGACGCTGAGGCAGGCAGTGCTCATCTCAAAATTGTACAAGTGGTTTCTCTAGACAGTTCTCCAAATTCTTAATGACAATCCACACTAAATGTGTGTTTTCAGTATCACCTGTGCTCACAGCTGTGCATAAAATAACTTTGTCACAAAGAAAACTAGGTGGTGAACCCAGGAGGAGGAAATCCCCACGAGGAGTCGAGAGAATATCAACAGCCGGGACGTTGGCTCTTCCCGGCTGACGACCAAGAGCAGCTTGGCTGGAGTCACTTCCCTTTTAATTTCCAGATTTATTTTTACTTTCCCACATTTTCATTATAAAAATGTTCAAACACATCTAAAAAGTGGAAGAACAATACAATGAATACCCAAGTTTTCTTCACATGGAGATCCAACAACTGCTAACATTTAGTTAGATTTGTTTTCTCGCGCTCTCTGTAGATCATATATAGACATATTCTCTCCTCTGGAGCCACTCGAAGGTGAGAGGCTCCTGCCACCTCCCCCCCAAGTCCTCAGGCACACATTCCCTAAGAACATGGGCTCCTCTCCTCTGCAGCTGCAGCACCATCATCAGCAGACAAGAACCAGTTCAGAGCGTCTCTGTCCAGTTTATATTCAATTAACACAATTGTCCCAAAAACGTCTTTTCTACCCAAGCTACACATTGCGCCTAGTGACTCTCCTTCCCCGTCTTCCTCTGGGACAGCCTCACACCCCTTTTATCTGTGACCTGCACTCTGAGAGTCCAGGGCCATCGTCTTGCAGAACATCCCCTAGCCCAGATACATCTGTTTCTTGGGGAGTCATTAAATTCCCTCCTATGCACCTCCATTCCCTGTAAACGGGAAGTTTAAGTCTAGAGGCGTGATGATCTTCCGTCAAGTGCTTCTCAGCATGGCGACTTCCCAGTAAGCCTGCCGGTCCACGAGAGGCGCGAGTTCCTACTCCTGGTCACTGACAGCTGAGACCAGCACCATGTGGACCCGTACGCACCAGCACCCATACCCCCAAATGAGAAACGCCTGGAGACGGTGCGGGCAGCAGAGAGGTGTGAATCACAGAGGTGTGAGGCAAGAACAGGATCAAATCATAAGGTAACGTCTGACTCCAGATGGTCCCACCTGGGTAAGGCAGTGACATCTCCCTACCAAGTATGTGAAGCCCGATAATACAACAGAAAATTCACAACCTGCCTTCATCCACCCAGGCTGCTATCACAACACATCGTAGGCTGGGCGGGTGCTGACGAACAGAATTTTGTTTCTCACGGCCCTGAGGCTGGGAAGCCCATGATAAAGGCCTGACAGGTTTGTCTGGTGAGGGCTTCCTGGTTCACCGATGGCGCCTTATCACTGGGTCCAGACATAGTGGAAGGAGCAAGGGACACTCTGTAGTCCTTTTATGAGGGCACAAATCCCATTTATGCAACCCCACCCTCACAACCTCCTCACCTCCCAAAGGCCGCACCTCCTAGTACCATCTCCTCAGGGCTGAGGATTTCAACTTATAAATCTTGGGGAAACGCAAACATTGCAAAAGGCCATCATTTAATTTTTCAAAAAGTCACTTTTGCTTCTACAAAGTCTGAAGATAAAATCAAAAGAAAGAGGCCTTCAGAGAAGTCAATCCACACAGGTCTCCCAAAAGGGCAAACAATCGATAGCCACCACTTTTTATCCAAGACTCAGCGAGCGTCCTGGTCTGCATGACTGATTCTAAATCACCGGACCTCTCCTCTGCCACTCAGAGGCCAGAGTCACCCCTCAGTCCAGAGCTTAACACCAAAGCAGAGCTGCCTGAGAGACACCAGCTAATCCAGTAAGACAAGCCAAGACTCCTGCCCAAGGCCTCATCCCTCCACCAGGGAAAAGTGGAAGGGCCAGATGTCTGGCAGCCCTTCCTTCCTCCTCTGAAGCCCAAGAGACACAGCCCCAGCCAGGTGGAGGACAGATGTGTGCCTCAGGCATCACAGGGGTGACATCAGCTGGGCACCGGGTCTCAGAAAATGAAAACAGGACTGCTGTGAAAGGCTCAGTCTCAATCACCTCTGAGCTAAATTCTAAATACAATGTTATTTCAGATCTACGGGGAAGTAATTCTTTAAAAGTATATATGAACAGTGACTAGCAACCAGGATGATAAGTACTCAATATGTGTTTGATGAATAACTCAATTTTTAAAATTTATGAAAAGAGCATGCTCTATTTAGGAGAATTCTATTTAATTTGACATCCTAACTATACAGTGGCTCCTTCGTGCTGACAGCAGAGTTAGCTTCAGTTAACTCAGAAAAAAGGTAAATAACTCTAATAAGAAACCAAAAGGCTATACAGAGAGTAAAATTATGGTGCCAATTCAACTGTGCATGGCAATTTCACGTAAATGTTTAAATTCTCTAAGCACGGTACTCAGAAAGCAAGACGTACCATAAATCAGTGTATCACTTCAAGCACTATCACCTAGAACTTGACAAAGTTTGACTGTGAGTTACAAGAAAAAGGGGGATGAGGCCAACAAGTTCCTTCCCCTCTCCCCTTACATCCCATTTTGGTGATCAACTTAATGCAGAGAAATTCCTGCTTCAGGTTTGCAGACATTGGAGCAATTCTGGCATTGATTCACCCAGGACACTAGAAGGCTGGAAGTCTGCAGGGTACACATATTTAAAATCACAGGAGCACTGGAGTGGTGGAAAGAGGTGCCCACTAAGGCACCATCATTTCCAGGACAGGCTCTGATTCCACCTACGGACCCTTTTGCAAAAAGCCATTGCTACAAACCCACAGACAACAGGAGGAAACACACAGGAGACCCCAGTGCCCTCCTGGCTTCCCAGAAGGTCTCAGAAGGATGAGACACATAACCCATGCTCAATCCTGGATCCTCCTCCCTGTGTTTAGTTTGATGAGTGCCATCTGCCTGAGGTCCCAGGATGGGCACAAGGCCATGCCTCAGGTCGGCAGGGTGCTGCCCAGAACATGATCCACACAAGAGGACGCGTCAGGTCAGGAGGGTGCTGCCCAGAACACAGTCCACACAAGGGGATGCGTCAGGTCAGGTGGGCGCTGCTTGGCTCATAATGGGCCCAGGGGCACACATCAGGTCAGCAGGGTGCTGCCCAGAACATGGTTCACACAAGGAGACGTGTCAGGTCAGGAGGCTGCTGCCCGGCTCTCAATGGGCACATGGGAATACATCAGGCTGGGAGGGTGCTGCCTGGCTCTCAGTATCAGCCATATGTGCACATTCTCCACTGAAGCCACGTTGGAAGCCCTTTCTGGCAGGTTGAGGAAGCTCCCGTCCAAGGTCATTAAATGCATGGCAAGCTTGCCTTGGAGGTATTTTACTTTGCTAATGACAAGGAAGCATTTTCATTGCACTGAATAGTTTAAAGGGTGCTTTCTTATCCACTGACTCTTTGAAATAGGCACACTGTGCTTGTTTTACAGATTAAATCAAGGCTCTAATGCATTTAGACCCCTGTCCCAGATACACACAACGCAGCAGCATCACCGGAATGTGTTTCGGACCACGGGAGGAACAGCAGCATTATCCAGTAACACTGCTAAAAGTGTATTTCCAAATGTGTCTCCCCGGCCCGGGCTGGGTTCACAGCTTCCACTGACCACACGGCATCTGAGAGGCACTCTGCACGCTTTCTCCCACACCCGCCATGCCTGTGGCCTGTGCCTGTCCCTCCATGTGCCAGCGCATACCACACAGCTAATGCACACCTCCCATAGGCGGCCAGTGCCTGAACGTCCCCACTGCTAGCGGGCTTCCCGTAGGCTCTGCAGGACCCACAGGGTCCCACCTCAGCCATCAGAAGCTTTGCTTTGTCCCTAGAGGTGCCCTTTGATGGGATGACACAGCAGACGGCCAAGTGTTAGATAATTAAGCCTCAGGAAATCACAGCGACCTTACTTTTAGAACTCACCGCACTCCACAGCACTACATCCCGAAGGGTGGGTCGCCAGAATCGGGGAAGAGATGCCCAACGTTCTCTCTCGCCCTGACAGCCTCAGAAACTGCTCCCCTCTCTTGGTTTCTCGCTACACCTCAATAAACTGAGCTCACAGCAAGAGGCGGGCAAGGCCTGCTCGGCTGGAGTAAAAAATGTACAGCAGACCTGGGGTGGATGCAATGGGGGAAGAGGGTGAACAGGCCCTGAGAACCTGGCGGCAGCACTGCCAATCAAGGCCAGACTCCAACTGTGGCAGCAGCAATGGTGTTGGGCAAGCCACGGAGAAAGCCCCACCCAGGGGGCTGCGTGAACCAGCAGCGACCCCAAACCAATGTGCTCATCAAACTGGGCACATGCACATGTGTGTGGACACATGTGAATATGTTCCAGTTAACATGATGCTACGTCATAATCAACAATGCTTCTCCCCAAGCTTCATTACATGTCACCTGGCACACTGAGACTTTTTTTCCTGCCTCTCTTCCTAAACAAAGAAGTAGAAAATGGGTCAAAGATCATTCACAACAAATTATTGCTAATTGCAAAAAAAAAAAAAAAAAAAAAAAATCTCACCCTCATCTTGGAAGACCTCAAGGCAACACTTCATTCTTTGAGGTCACAGTTTAGACCCCTAGGTGGGTCTGGAACTGCGGGGAATCCCCAGATTGGCAGTTTGGGGGCCGGCAAGGACGCCTGCCATGCATCTAGTCTCGGCAGGTGGCTCCGTGACCTCGGCTAGGTCACCAACCTATTCCTGCACTCAGACCCCGCCAGGACGAGGGCACCAGCCCACACATCTCTGCTCCCGAGGCTACCTCCCCTACATTCTGCTGCACTGCTGGGTTCCATGCCTTAGAGATCCCTGGCACCTTAAAGTTGACATTCCCCCACCAGCCCTCACGAAGATGATACTCATCCCCACCTGGTCAGTATCCAGGGAGAAAGGAACCCAGGTCTCAGCTCGATTTTCTGCCAGTCCATTGAAACAATGGCTGGCCAGCAGCGCTGGTGCATAGCACTGCCAGGTTACCCGTGAGGAAAACAAAGCAGAACAAGATGTACTCAAGTCAGCTGCGGCAAGTGCTTCTATATTCCTGCTCCAACAAGAAAAGGCAGGCGGCAGAGCGTGTGGCTCACACCCCTTGTCCTTCCTGGTTGGCGCAGGGGTATAGAAGCATTTTGGGAGGCTGAGGCAGGAATAACACTTGAATTCAAGACCAGCCTGGGCAACGTAGCAAGACCCCGTCTCTAAAAAAAAAAAAAAAAATTTAGCCCCAGTGCGGTAGTGCATGCCTGTAGTCCCAGCTACTCAGGGGGCTGAGGTGGGAGGATCACCTGAGCCCAGGCAGAGGTTACAGGGAGCTGAGACTGCATCACTGCACTCCAGCCTGGGCAACAGAGCGAGACCCTGTACCAAAAGAGAAAAGAAAAGAAATACAGGAGACCACTAATAATTCCAAATAGTGCCTACTAATCTGAAATCTTTTCCAGATATGATGAAGGAAATCATTTTTCTTCCCATACCCATTCTAAGGAAACATTTCTATTTTTCTGCTGCACAATTGGTAACCTGCTCTTTCAGATCCTGGCCTCTTGCAGCCATGAATATGCCAAGCAGGGCTTGCTGGTGTGCAAGCAAAGCAGAGCTCTGAATCCTCAGCATCCTCAGACCCACTGGAGCAGGGGAAGTGATGCTGGACTCCTGCCTCCAAACGTCACACTGGGTGGGGCAGGTTTGCACTTCTAGCGCATTCCAGTCTACGGCATACCACCCTAAACGCACCCGATCTAGTCCAATGCATACCAGAGGGAGGAGCCACAAACACAGGGCAGGTCACAGAGCAAGTGTCCAGCCACCAGGCCACCAGTGCCTATTTAAATGCAAACCAACCAAGCAGCTTAGGTCCAACAGGTTTACGCTCTTAATGCATTGACCAGCACAGCCAGCAATAAATATCACTCCTACATTAGACCTTCTGCTTACTGACCATCAGACCAATGGCCTGAAATGTCAAAGCTGAAGGGTGTGTGCCAGTCAGGGCTCCGCACACCCCCATTCCAGGCCATGGCACGAGGGCGCCCTCACCGGCATCAGGGTCTCACAGACCAGCTCAGTGCTCACACTTACTGAAACATGACCACACTTCCAGCTCTTCATTTACCTGTACCCTACATTGGTGTTCAAGGGAGGCTAACTTAAGAAACGAACACAATATAAACATCTGTGAGCTCTTCCTCCAAATCCACTGTGTGTCCTCCAGAAAGAAAAAGATTAAAAAGAAAAAGAAATTTTAAGAATCAAACACAGGCCGGGCACAGTGGTTCACACCTGTAATCCCAGCACTTTGGGAGGCCAAGGCAGGTGGATCACCTGACATCAGAAGTTCAACACCAGCCTGACCAACATGGAGAAACCTTGTCTCTACTAAAAATACAAAATTAGCCAGGCATGGTGGCGCATGCCTATAATCGCAGCTACTCAGAAGGCTGAGGTAGGAGAGTCGCTTGCACCTGTGAGGCAGAGGTTGCAGTGAACCAAGCTCTTGCCATTGCACTCCAGCCTGGGCAACAAGAACAAAACTCCATCTAAAAAAAAAAAAAAAAAAAAAAAATCAAACACAGGGCCAGGCACGGTGGCTCATGTCTATAATCTCAACACTTTGAGAGTCCAAGGCGGGTGGATCACTTGGGGCCAAGAGTTTAAGGCCAGCCAAACCAACCTGGCAAAATCCCATCTATACTAAAAATACAAAAGTCAGCCAGGCCTGGTGGCACATCCCTGTAATCCCAGCTACTTGTGAGGGGCTGAGGAACGAGAATTGCTTGAACCGGAGGCAGAGGTTGCAGTGAGCCAAGATCACGCCACTGCACTCCAGCCTGGGCAACAGAGTGAGATTCTGCCTCAAAATTAAAAAATCAAACACAGGAGCCCGTGGAGCAAGCCGTTGCCCCCCTCCATGTCAGCTGTGCTGCGCCAGACAGGAACGTGCCAAGCTCCAAGAAGAGTTCACCTGACTGGGTAAACGACGTTACTACTCTAATCACACAGGCTTGGCACTAGCCTAACCCTCGTTATGTCTGTGTCACTCACAAGCAAGCACACAGGGAATCCCTCTGGCCAACTGATGATCATCCATTGATAAATAAAAAGCATTAATTCTGGCTGGGTTGCAGAGTTGCACACATCAATACTTGTTACTGTTCACAAATGTTCCACTTGAGGGTAGAGTGAAGTTACAGAATTGGGAAGAACTTCACAGATGTATGAGGGGTGCATTTAAGGAAAAAATGTAAGGAAGAGGTGAGAACATGGAATATCCTAACCTCTGTCTTTTCATCACCCTCTAAATCCTATGATTCCAGTTCTGTTCATTCCCCAGTGAAAAATAGCAAGTGATTCACACTCAGGCACAAAGTGGCTTAGGAAGCCATGGCTGTTTTTAAAAGATGAAACAATTTAGAAGATCAGGATTCCATGAGCGTCTTCCTTACTTAAAAAGAGAAGACACTGGGAGTTACACATAAGCATGCCAAGGCTGTCCTGAAGGTCAGGAGCCCCTCAGATGAACAGAGAATGTGCAGCCTCTGCAGACCAAGGCAGGTGGCCAGGCCCAAGAGAGAGGATGGGGAGGCTGGAGGAGGCTTGCAGAGAGAGTGGTCCCACCCACAGCCTCTCGCAGAAATTCCTAATTAGACCCTGACAGCAACTCTGTTTACTAAATTGTCTCCTGGTCACTAAGAAGAGTGAAACTGTTGAAAGCCTACAGCCAACCCCCTGGATAATAGTCATGATATATTTCAGACGGAAAGGATCCCATCACAATCTCAGACATGAACACAGCTGCAGGCATATCCTGGGAGCATGACTTCTTGCTCTGTCAGGGACACGGCCCACCATAGAACCACATGGGTTCTGCCCAACACCCCCACTTCAGGGAGTCTGGGCAGGTACAGCTGAAACAATACCCAGGGGACAACCACTGCCCCCCACTTCTCAAAAGTACATGCAGAAGCAGACAGAATGAACACTGTCCCCAAGCCTCAGACATACACAGCAGCACTGCCATCTGCGAAACAAGAACAAAAGTCGCATGGGAAGGTGGGCGTGAAAATAAAATAATCACAGTAGAATTACAGTGAAGATGGATGAGATGGGGGAGGATTGTGAGGAAGCTGAGAAAGGAGATGTACCTCCGGGCCAGGACATTCCAACAAAACAAGAAAGAAGCCTCCAGACAGACAAGGCGGGGACATCATCTTCATCATGGAAATAAAGGGGAAAAGCCTGAAAACATCAGTTTCCTACCACGAAGCAAAAATCAAGCTGGCCTCAGACTTCTCCTCTACAACACTGGATTCAAGAAGACAAGCACACGGTATCTGTGGGGTCTGACAGGAGAGCCAGCGCAAAGGTCCCAGAGCTGCCATCTTCAGAAGCAGCCGCAACAGCCTCAGATCCAATGCAGTCTTGTCTTGAAAAATCTATCAGAGTATACCCCCTCATAAAGCAGAGCCACGGCTGGCTGCAGGGGTTTGGTGTAAGGCAATTTATAAATCCTTCTCCGTGTAGACCCCAAACTCAAGAGGCCACTGGTCACACCCTGGAAGGAGCTCGGTCCACGGGAACGCCCTGTGCCTCCTCTCTGCTCCACCTCTAACGCCAAGAAACATTTACTCATAAAATTATGTTATTTCCAATTTGTTAACTGTATATGTTGTCTATAAAGAGACCAAGAAAATTGATAAAAATATTGATGACTTTATTATCAATGTATTGGTGTATTATAACTAATTTTTAAACATGTTGTCTAAATTTTCCAGAATGAACAAACCCTCCTTTTTTTTAACAAGAAAGGTGCTTTTTTTGTTTGTTTGTTTGTTTGTTTTTGAGATAGAGTTTCGCTCTTATGCCCAGGCTGGAGTGCAATGGGATGATCTTAGCTCACTGCAACCTCCACTTTCCGGGTGCAAGTGATTCTCCTGCTGGGATTACAGGCATGTGCCACCATGCCCAGCTAATTATTTTTTGTATTTTTAATAGAGACAGGGTTTCATCATGTTGGTCAGGCTGGTTTTGAATTCCTGATCTCAGAAGGTTCGCCTGCCTCGGCTTCCCAAAGTGCTAGGATTACAGGCGTGAGCCATCGTGCCCAGCCACGTGCTTCTAAAGTCACCATAAACAATTACATACCCATCCTATGATCGTGGTCTCACAGTAAAAAGTGAACGGCATAAACAGCAGAAGGACGTGCATGAATATGCCGACAGTGTTTATCTCTTAATCAAGGGGAGCCTATTTTGCCTTCCATTTCCCTATGTTTGACGTGTCACTCCTGTAATACAATAATAGAGCAAAGGCAATAGTTCAAGAAACACCGTTGCCCACTAGGACATAAATCCCGTCTCCCCCAAAATGCTGCACTGCTGCATGCCCCCACCTCTGATTTTATCTTTTAAGTAAGCTAGGTTTTCTCCCCTAAAATGAAGCATGTTGTATCATTATTCTTTAAATTAAGGTGACTTAACATTCACACAGATTTAAACACCTTTTGGAAAGGTGACATGTAAAGTTTAACTAAGATTTGTTTGTTCTGAGAATAGCCAGGGCCCATTCTCAGGTGAGGGGCCTCTGGAAACACTAGCTGCATCAGCCGGGCACTCACCTGGAGAAACAAGCCCTTGACACCTCCACCCTCCACCCGGCCCCAGCAGGAATATGGTACAGAGCCGAAGACAGGCCAGTCTATTAAAACCCCAAGGGCTGTTTCCAGGAGCTCCTCACTGCCCCGTGCTCCCCGCACCGTGTGCAGGTACTGGAGTCTCTGTCCAGCCTCCCCCAAGGCTCTCCACGCCCACACGCCACACACCTCCTTCTACCCTACACTGACCGGCACCACCCAACTCCCCATGTCTCTTACTGGCCACCCGCCTTGACTCCTCCATAGCCTGGCAACTGCAAAGCTGCCTAGCAGCAAGAGGGGACGGGCAGCAACCACAGCAGCCAGGTAGCACCTGCTCCCGCAGGCCTGCAGGGTCACAGGGACTTCCTCACAGAGCCATCTTTAAGCACAAGTACAGAGAGAAACAGATGCAGCTTTAGCTTTACTTTGCTGTTAATGCTGTTAAATTAACTTTATAACACTTGGTTATAACATGCATTAATTTTTATAGCAATTACTAAAATAACAACTCATAATGCATTCATTTACCATATTAAGCCAAGCAACTGAAAAACCAAACACACAAGCAGAAATTTATAGGACTGTGGTAGTTTTTGTGAGGCTGTCAAATTATTTTAAGCTCAAAATTAGAGTAATTAAATCTGTGACTCTCAACTGGGGGAGGTGGCCACACACAGAGGGGGAAAGTTAAAAACCTTTTTTTTCTTCCAAACCTCACATACACCCACTCGGTTGGTAATTTCCATCACTGGAATTATGTCCTGTTCCTTAGGTTAAGAACAACTGCCTAATGCCTATTAAAAATAATGTTTCTTCTTTTCCTAAGCGAATGTGAAATGAGCCATGGTGGCAAGGTGGGTGAGAACAGAGGAAAACTGAGTCCATGTCCACATTTGATGGTGGCTTAATGCACCTCAGGGTGTGTTCTCTTTGCCTTCATTAATTTCCAGGTAGTAAGAAAGCAATTTTTCTTATTGGAAAAGGAGAAAATTAAGTGACTGCAAAATAATGTAATTTCCTTAAGCAAAACAAAAGAGAACCAACTTTTTCTTTTTTCACATTACCCAATAATTCTAAGACTTAGGATTCTGTCACATTACAGCAAATGCCATTCATTAGAGGGAAGTCGGAAGTCAGAATACAGTGTGTGCTATTCAAATTCTCAATGAATAATTAACTCAAATGTGCTCAGAGTGCTATAAAATGAAATTAATTTATTTTTAGTTTAACCCAAAATCCCAAACCACTTGCCAAATGATCCTCTATTTATCCTACATAAAGGGCAGGGTCTTTCTGGAAGAAAACCACTGGAGTTTTTATTTGCACTAAGAGCAGCATGCTTTCTTATTATCAAACAAGGGCATAGCCCCCTCGAGGGGGTCACCCATCACCCACATCCCAGTGTGTCACAGCTTTGTGGCACACCATTAACACATCAAAACAGAAAAGCAAATTTAAGCAGTGTTTGCTGTTCAAAGTTCACATCAACAATTCCTTATTAGGAAGGTACTTTTGAGCCTTTCCTCCTGCATCTGGGAGCTGCCAGCAACCCAGTTCCAGGAGAGAAAACAGCTCGACACCTCCACAGCCCATAGAGTCCTCTTGTTGGGACAAGGACCCCCCAAGAAAGAGGAGCCCCCAGCAGGGTCAACACTGGAGGTCCTGGGGGTGGATGGTAGTGGGGAGCCCATGCAGGGAGGGCTATTCCGTGTTCTCTTCCCCTCAGGAGACAGTTGGCCCACAGGAACACAGCAGCAGATGCAATTTCAGGGCCAGGAACCATGGTGCCCCGGGCTGTGGACCACACCAGCTCACAGCCACTGCATACCCCAGACCAGGGCTGTGGACCACGCCAGCCCACAGCAGCTGCATGCCCTAGACCGGGGCTGTGGACCACACCAGCCCACGGCAGCCGCATGTACCAGACCAACACAAGAAGAGCACAGGCTGACAACACCTCTGTCTACAGTTATCCTTCCTAAGAGAGTCCGCAGCCACTTCTATCAGGTGCTCTTCCCCCATCACAGCTGGTCCCTCCATGATAGCCATGTTCCTGAGAACAGGATGTGGAGCCAGGTGGGGTGTTGGTCCCTTCAGGTCGCAGGGGCTGCCAGGCAGGACCTTCCCCCTGCCGAGGGCCAGAGGCGTGAAAGCCATTCCACAGTGCACGAGCCGGCGAGGGGCCTCCCCGCCTTAGAACCTGGACAGCTTCTGGCCAGAGTGCTCTGGGCTGACCCCTTCCATACACTCACTTCCTTGCATAATATAGTTCAAATTGTTTTCCGTAATTTACAACTGGAATCCTGGGTGATCCACCACGGAACCCAGATGTCCTCAGTTCTGCCTTGGTCCCCACTTGTGAGAGTCCCATGGCATAACAAAAACTCCCCCTGGGATTCCTGGGCCTCATGGGTATGTCCCCGCAGGACCCTGAGGCTGCATAGCTCTAGCTGTTTCCCTTCCAGAGCTTGGAGCTGCCCTCTCTGCATCTCTCCCAGTACCAGGGCTCAGGCCCCAACCCCGGTTTCTGCGGAAGCCCTTCCTTCCGTCCTAGCCCCTGCCATCCCTCCACACTCAGCCAATGTCCATTGGGGGCCTCAGAGAGCGCCTCCACCTGCCCAGGTCTGGGACCACCACGCCCCCTGCATATCTACAGACCCTGTCCTCACCTGCATCGCACCAATGATGGCACCATCACGTGGGTTCCGGTCACCAGTCAGCCTCCCCCACCAACGTCGACTTACGAGTGGGGCCACCAACGTGGACATGTTTCCATCAGGAACCACCTACTTTCACATCCCCAGCACTGTGCTCAGGTCCCAGGGAGGCCCCAGCAAACTGAGGAACAATCAAACCAGTGACTGAATGAATAAGTATGTTAAGTTGTTAAGTGGAAAATAGCAGAAGGGTTCATAGAATGTACAAGTAACAGTTACAGTTTTATGAAAATCAGTATCCACATGAAAGGTATTATGCACAAAAAAGCTTAACTTTGTTTCAGCGCGTTTCCAATTCAATGTTTTTAAACAATATTTCCCCTAAAAGATGTGTCTTTTATAAAACAAGAACACAAGGCTCTGAGGCCAACCTGGAACATTAATCGAGTGAATTCACATCCCCCAAATTTTCCGTATCCTAAAATCTGGACTTTTGCCAAATACTGCCCTTAGCACAGAAATCTCTCCAAGGAGCTGAGGAGCCTGGCATACAGTGGCCAGGTCATCAGTCATCATCACCAGCAGCTGTGGCATGAGAAGGAGGGTGTGTGAAGAAACCAGTGGGGAACCACAAAAGAAATCACCTATGACTGAAAACAGCCATCCGCGGTGTACTCAGGGAGGTGGTTCCAGGACCCCATGGACACGAAATCCAGGCACATTCAGGACCCATAGATGCACCTGCTGAATCTGTGTGTACAAGAGTCAGCCCTCCAGACACAAGTTTCACATGGCAGGAATACCTTGTTTTTCCCCTGAGTTTGGCTGAAAAAATCCACATGTAAGTTGACCCACAAAGCTCAAGCCTGTGTCGTAGAAGAGTCAACTGCATGCAATTGACACTGGTTCCTACTAACAATATCCAAATCTTAGCATAACCAGCTTGGTAAACAAAATGAGCAAAATTCAAAAACTAAAGCAGCATCTTCTCCTGCAAGTTGCCTCACAGCGGTCACACACCAAGCAGTAAACCCTCACAAGACTGTGGGCGTCTCAGGGCGCCCCACCTACCCAAAGACCAAAGGGTCACAGTTCCACATTATCCAACAATGCTTTAGATGCAGCCTCAAGCTTGGGAGCTCTCCCGGCCAGCCTAGAGCAGCCCCAGAAAAGAGGTATGAGGGGTGATGTCTACAGTTCCCTAAAAAAAAAAAGTCAGATATTCAGTTCCACATTTAAAATGGTCATGGCAGCCAGGTGCAGTGGCTTGTGCCTGTAATGCCAGCACTTTGGGAGGCCGAAGTGGGCAGAGCACTTGAGGTCAGGAGTTCGAGATCGGCCTGACCAACGTGGCAAAAACCCTTCACTAAAAATACAAAAATTAGCCAAGCACGGTGGCATGTACCTGTAATCCCAGCTATTTGATAGGCTGAGGCAAGAGAATTGCTTGAACTCTGGAGGCAGAGGTTGTAGTGAGCCGAGATCGCACCACTGTACTGTAGCCTGGGCGACGCAGCAAGACAAAAACAAAAAACAACATATGCATGCCTAGTCCTTGGAGCTGTGGCAACAGAGCTGGCAACATATTTTGGGTGCTCACAATCAATGTTTTACATGAGCTACAATGCAAGTCTCAATCTTGATCTTGCTACAGTTATCACCCATTACAAATTAAAACAAGAGCCATAACTCTGTCTCCTACTAAAATATCCTAATTGAGACATGTTAACACAATACATTTCTTTGGGTGAGAAAGTCTCCACCAGGGTGGGGAACAGAGGGCCCACCAATTGTGTGGTGGCCCTCACCACCGAGGACTAGCAAATCATCCACAGCAAGGCTGGTGACTCAAAAAGAACACTAAATTGCTCTTTGACGTTAATTCTTAAAACTTGAGAAACCTAAGTTCTCTTTGTAAAAGACTTGAGAAAGGATGAAGTCAGAAATAGCTCAGAAGAGACAACCCTTGCTAATCATGTCTGCATTAACAAGTCCCTTAAAAGCATCTCTTCCAACAGGGACTCGGACTGCAAACAGGAACCCCATGCATACCTTTCCCAAATTACCCAGTCCCAACCCATCCATGCCTCACTCTGCCCCTCAGGAGGCCCCAGCCAAGTCCGATAAGGAAATAACCCACAGCAGAGGCATGCGCAGGCAGTGAGGGCAGTGGTGTCCGGGGATTCCACTCCATAAACCTTGGCAGCACGCAGGGAGATGGTCTCTCCTTATCGGTTGCTGCTGGAGATTTGCTAGTGGCGCTTTCATTCTTCACAGCTGCTATCTGATCTCATGCTAATCAGTGTTTTTCTGACAACAAAGTCAAGGTTTCTTGGAAGAGACTGCCAGATGAAAAAATGGGAGAAAAGGCATAAAAGGTAGAAAAGCTAGAAGCCCGTTTCTGTACTCAGCTGGACAGGTGAAGTCATTTAAGGGCAGAATGAGCTGGGCATCCCAAGTACGCAGGGCTTTCCAATTTTGTTAAAATGAAACCCAGCTTATGAAAAGGCCTGGACTTCCCGTAATGTGTGGTATTTATAGTGTGGAGGGCACTGTAGAGAAGTCATCACAGTATTAACAGCCAAGATCCACTAAGGCTCTGCCATGTTCAAGGTGTGAAGCAACTGTTCACATAAAACACCTCACTTCATCCTACACAGAATACACAGACTACTACCAGAGTGGGACCACCAAATGATCCCCAAGAAGTAATGAATACCTTAAAAGTAAGAAAGCCAATCTCCTCCCTGTCTCTTACCTCCCTGTCCTCATTGTCATAGAACCAAAGAAATATCAAGGGCCAGGGACACTGCACTGAAGCACGCTACCCTGGTGGTTATACTCTCTACCATGGAGCCTGACAGTGTCTGTTCTGCGCTATTCAAGGCTACTTTCCATAAGACACGAGTATGACACTGTTGGTTCCATTCTATGCTACTCTACAGAATAGACTATTTGTTCTATGCCATATCATACTATTCCACTCTATATGATAGATTATACTGTTTCATTCTACACTTTATAATACTCTACTATCTGTTCTATTCTATACTATTTTTCTTCTATACTGAAAGGAGTTAGCCAGCTTGCTTAGGCAGACAGTAAGGGAAGGGTCTCAGACAGCCTCCCACCCATGTTTTGTGCAGATAAGGAAACTTGCACAGGGGCCTTGCCTAAAATGCCCTCGGCAGACTAAGGGCCCACATGCGCACCGGGTGGGGGTGGGGGGGGGAATGGGGTGGAGCCGCCAGAAATTCGCTCCTTACCAGCCCCATCAGCTTCAATGTAAAAGCCCTCGTAGTCAACTGGGAGGGGGCAACTGGCCACCTGCTTTCAGGACCCCTCTTTTCACTGAGAGCTTTTCTTTTCACTTAATAATTCTACTGTGCTACTCTTCAATATCCACGTGCCTGTTTCTTCCTGGTCATGAGACATGAACCTGGACCCAGCTGAGCTAAGGAACAAAAAATCCTGCATCAGTGCTACAAAATACTATCCTCTCTGTTCTGTGCTGTGACTCTACTATTCCACACTATACTATGTAATATTAACACTATGCTGTGTGTTCTGATCTAGACTATACTATGCTATGTAATACTATGTTGCTAGTTCAGTGTATACTATACAATACTATCCAGCTTGTTCTATTCTAAACCATATAAAACTATTTGTTCTATTGTATACTATACTATATAATGTTATACTGTTTGTTCTATTCTAGAGGATACTATACTATACTGTTTGTTCTATACTACCCTATATAACATTATACTATTTGTTCTATTCTGCACTACTCTGTATAATTTTATCCTGTTTGCTCCATTCTACGCAATACATGCATTGCTTTACCATGATCTACCACACAAGAGTAGAGCCAGTTATACTTTCATAATCTCTTTCCAAGCTCTCACCCAGTGCAGTATTCAAATGTGATGTTTTACTATGCCTCACATAAGTGCACATTTCACGATAATCAATGCCATTTCCTACAGTTATAGAATTCTGTCACTAATCGATATGGCTTCTTGGGGCTTTTATGTAAGTCTTTTGCAGAGTCTCTTTTCCTAGTGAAAAGAACAGTCAGATCCCAGTAAGATCCTATGAAATCAGCATCAGCACAGGCTCACCACTGTGCACACTGCTGGACTCCACGTGGAAGGAGTGACAGGAAGACAGACAGCTGTCAGTGGATGGTAGGCAATAAGGACAAAGTAGATTCCAGAACTGAGGCAGGTACCAAGGCTCTGGCACATCTGAGGGTCAATCCCAATTCTAGCCGCTCACAGAAAGGCAGAGGTGACTTAGCACGAAGAGCATGGAACTTTGCTTTAATAAAGCAAATGCTTAAAATCCACTGTGAGGAAGCCATGGTCAAATAGCAGTAGGCTCCACTAATAAGTGCTGCTCTAAAAAATGGAAGAGAGAGGGTCAATTTTCACATGGGCCATGTGCAAAGTTGGCTGCACCTGCCACTGGACCTGACACTGGACCCAACACTGAATCTGCTGCTGGACCTGAGGCTGGACCTGACACTGGACCTGCTGCTGGACCTGACACTAGACCTGACGCTGGACCTGACACTGGACCTGACGCTGGACCTGACACTGGACCTG
>PVKP010031755.1:0-26648 GCA_004027715.1 Plecturocebus donacophilus | reverse complement strand
AGGTTTTTAATACCCATTTTTAGACTGTATTCTAGCCTGGGCAATAAAACAAGAATCCCATTCTCTCTCCCTCTTTCTCTTCCTCTTTCTTTCTCTCTTTCATTCTTTTTTTTCTTTCTTTTGCTGTTTCTTTCTTTCTCCTTTTCTCTCTTTTTCTAAAATCTCTTCCTCTTTCTTTCTCTTTCATTCTTTTTTTGTTTCTTTTGATTCTTTCTTTCTCCTTTTCTCTAAAAAAAAAAAATAATAATAAAATAAAATAAAATAAATAAGAAAACCAAGGTGCAGTGACCCAAAATAACTTATCTAGGTTCACAGAGTTTACCTAAGTCAGTTGACTGCAAGGTACATAGCCCGTTGTACACATCAGCACAGAAAAGCTGCATCATCCAGCTGATAAGCAGATCTGAGTATCAGCTAACATTGGCTTTCTCCTGCCTCTTAGCAAGGGCTGGAGAACAAAGACCCAAGTGAGGTCTGTTAATCCTAAGATGTTTTTATTATCACAATACATACTGGGATCTACTTATAGTATGCTGTGAGATATCATAAGTACTTAAAAGAGGACTGCACCTCTTAAATGAACTCTATGCACTTGAACATGATGCAACCTTGGCCTTCCACTGTTTTGTGTCCAGCTCTCTCTGATGTGCACCTTGGTAGTCATGAGTCAGTAGCATCTGTAAGATTTTCCTATATCTTGAAACATCTGAACATTTTTCCTAGAAAAATATATGTTATTTCTTGGAGCTCACTCACATTCTGATATTCATAAAGACACTGTCACCAGCTGTTAGTTGGGTCAGCCCAGCATTTCTTCTCTTCCATTTAGATCATGTTACCTTTTGCCCTTTGGAAAATTACACCCTAACATCCACATTGTGGTTCTGATGGGCTGTCAGGCATATTACACTGAACCCTGGCCAGAACTTTGGGTATGTGACCCAAGCTCATCTAGCCGAATCCGTTATCTCCCTGACCACTGTAATTGGTCCAGAGCAGGACAAATGCCTCCAGTTAGGCCTCTCTTAGATTTTATATATGGCTATCTCTTATCCTCCACATCCCATTCTCCTGCCCTTTCATTTCTAATACCGCCACCATGGCCAAGTGGAGGAAGGCAGTATGAAGTTAAACAAAAAGCATGGTCAGTGCGCGGCCAAGCTGGGGAGAGGGGAGCAGAGATGAGAGATGAGGAGAGGAGAGACTCTAGGATTACAAGGGACAGAGGGAGAAAGAAGATGCAGGTTACATGAATTTAGTCCCTGGAATACCTGAAGCCAGCTCTTCTAAGAAGCCAGTGTTTCCTGTGTTGGGTAAACAGATTTACAATGGTTTCTGTCATTTGCAACTAACAGACATCTAACAAATTTTTTAATAGCAAATAGGAATTTTACCATAGGTTTCAAGGGTGAGAGCAACATGATGGCTAACTTTGCGCTGCGAATTCATTTTCTGAGGCTGACAAGGGCCTAAACATCCTACCCAGTAGTAGATGTGTTGAGGTAAACTATGCCACAAGCTCAGACTTACCCTTCTTGTGCAAATCCCAATCCCATCTGTATTTGAGTCCCGCCTCCTCCTTGCAGCCTTTCCTACCTTGCTTTTCTCTGGTTGTTCCCATCTGCCCAGTGAGTATGCACTCTTTCCCGGCATTCACACACCCTTATTGCTGTCACTTTCCTCTCTACTCTCCTGAAGGCAGCCACTACCAGGTACAGAAGGTAATTGTTAGATCCTCATTGGCTGCTCTTGACCCAGCTGAATTTGTGGTGTGAAGAGGACCTAAGGACAGTGTCGTGCCCCAGGCTTCTGAGGAAGAACCTGTGCAGGAGAGGGACACAGAATAGACATGGGATCTGGAGCCTGATGATCGCATCTGGCTCTGACATTGATAAGTCATGGGATCTCAGGCAAATAAGTTACTTATGCTCCCCAAACCTGAGTTTTGATTTCTGTAAAATAGAAACAGGAGCCATCATTTTGCAGGGTTGTGGTGAGGAGTAAAGATAGTGCACACCAATCACACCAGATAGGGGTGTTCCAAAAATGACAGTCCTTGCATTACTGCCTTAACTAAAGATGGCCAGATGATTGATGGGAATCTTGTGGCCACTGGAGACATGAGTTATCTGGGGCAGCCTTAAATGAGGAAGACTGAATTATGAGGTAGGAGCCATTATTGGCCTCTGGTGCTTGTTTTTGTTTTATTTTTATGAAGCAGGGTCTTACTCTGTTACTCAGGCTGGAGTGCAGAGGCATGAATATGGCTCACTGCAGCCCTGAACCCCCAGGCTCAAGCAATCCTACCATTTCAGCCTCCTAAGTAGCTGGGACCAGGTACATGCACCACCATGACTAGCTAATTTTTATATTTTTTGTAGGGATGGGTCTTGCCATGTTGCCCAGGCTGGTCTTGAACTCCTGGGCTCAAGCAGTCCTCCTGCCTTGGCCTCCAAAAACGCTAGGATTATAAGTGTGAGCCACCATGCCCAGCCTCTGAGTGCTTTAAGGAACCCACTCTCCCAAATAAGGTTGCATCTTAGTGAGGACCTTTTACAGTCAAAATACCTGAAGCCATGTGTTTCCAACATTTTCACCTTTTATCATTCTCTCTCTTGTGGATGCTATTTTTTG
The DNA here is from genome assembly GCA_004027715.1 of Plecturocebus donacophilus. Classification (NCBI taxonomy): domain Eukaryota; kingdom Metazoa; phylum Chordata; class Mammalia; order Primates; family Pitheciidae; genus Plecturocebus; species Plecturocebus donacophilus. The sequence goes on along the minus strand of PVKP010031755.1, from coordinate 24,014 downwards.
AAATGTATGTTTTCTCCCAAGGATAGGATTTGTTTAATAAAATTAACTTTCCCACTTTATGAATTATATGGTTGCCATTAGGGCTTAACCCAAGAGCATGATACAGTCAGTGTTATCACACAGAGTAAGTCAATTTCTGGCCAAAAGGGGGAAAAAAAATGAAGTTCTAATTAGGCTGTTTGTGATTCTGGCTGGGTTTGTTGTAATACTGCAAATAGTTCAAGAAGTCCCATCACAACCTTTCTGAGGGGCATCCCTACCCAAACTCCCCCAAAAGCTGTCACTTCAGGTAGAGACCCTGGAGAGGACTGGCCCGGGAGCCCCTTACCTGGTAGGTGGCCCCTCTGTTGACTGTTACCATTTCCAGCCCCTCTGCTTTCTCCTTACCAGAGCTGGCTTTTACCTGAGTTCATCTGGGCCTCAGAGTACAACATAAATCATGCAGAACGATGTTTCTAGCTGTTCCGCATACCAACGCATGACCACACACTCATAATTGGACTTGACTTGGCCATGCAATTCCTTTATTCTGACTATGTGTTTTCTCCCACCCATAAGGTTTGTAGGGAAGAGCAACTCACTTAAATAGGCATCTCTTCCTCTGTTCTTTTTCCATCCTCCACCCCGCAACCACCACTACCCTACAAACCTCCCTCTGCTCCCCAGGGCCTAGAGAAGGCCCTTTAAGGGGATAAGAAATGATGCATTTTGTGGAAAGCAACCTCCAAGCTGAATTAGGTGAAAGAAGCCATGTTCTTAACACAAGGAGTCACCAGCCTCAGGCCTGGAAAATTAGCTTAGATTCCTTTAGAAAACGAGTCTCTGAGCAGCCTAGCCCCTTCTAATGAAGTGTACTATCTTCACCTCTTCTTCACCCTCATGCAGTTGGTTTTCTGTCAATACGTTTTTCTGCTTAGACAGGAAAGTATGGCTGGGCTGGGGAATCTCTGTTTCAGGGGTGCAGCCCGGAATTCTGGGCTGTCCAACGTTGACCTTGCCTTACTCGCAGCATCCCTGTCTTCCTTGGGAAATCTCACTGTCTAGGTGGGAAGTAGGCTCCATGTTGTCTGTCTCTCACTACAGAGCCACCATGCAACAAACCCTTAAAAGAGGCCCTGCCTTGAGAGCAGCCTGACCAACATGATGAAACTTCGTCTCTACTAAAATACAAAAAAAATTAGCTGGGCACAGTGGCACGCCTATAAGCCTAGCTACTTAGGAGGCTGAGGCAAGAGAATCACTTGGGCCTGGGAGACGGAAGTTGCTGTGAGCCAAGATTGTGCCACTGCACTCAATCTTGGGTGACAGAGGGAGACTCCATCTCAAAAAAAAAAAGAGGCGCTGCCAGGCTGTTACTCCTCCCAGACTCTTCAGCCAGCCAAGCAAGGAAATGGGGAGGCTGGAGAACAACAGCTGCTAGGCCTGTTTCTATTGTCCAGCCCTCCAGCGTACCCCTGAATCCTGCCTATTGTCCACGCTGGGTTCTCTACCCTCCCATCAATTCTATGAGTCCCTGCCTTCCTTCCAATGAATTACCTTTTTACATAAGACGTCTCAATTGTTCCCACCTTGTCTAGTGGTTAGGGAAAAAAAGAAAAAGACAGTCTCAGTTTCTGATGACTGCAATCATGAACCCTGATTGTGGTATTAACCTCGAGGTGAATGAATCTTCTGGCCAAGTAGGTATAATAATATCTATTATTAGTGCTTCTCTTGCCAACATTTCTGGCTCTATGTTCTGCTGTTTATTGCTCACGTAACTAAAAAGCTTCACATTTTAATACAATGAATTGTAATAAGATGGCTAGAGACAGATCAGGACAATATCAGTAGGGAACAAACAATTCTAAAAGGGTCTAGTTGTGCAACCCATTTCTCAACGTAGCACCTAAACATCATAATTATAGCATTTGGGGACAGGTAAAATGATTGATTTTGCAGAAAATATCTGTTGTTTAATTACAGGATCATATGGGTCTTTTGGCAACCAACAGATGCCAAAACAGACTTAAGCACCATCTTGAGAAACTTGTGATTTGCTTAGTGTGCTTTTAATTTAAAGCATATGGTTTCACATTCAACTGCAGTGTCCAAAATGAACACATTAGCAATGAATCACTCTACTGGAGAAAACGCAGTGCTCCCGGACCAGGTCTTTTGGTCTGTGTACTCAAATGGTTCTGTTTAGAGGCATAAACACAAAGCAGCTCTGCCTGCTTCAGCCGGCTGTGCCTGGGATTTATGAGACATCAAAGGGCCTCACGAACAAATTCCCCTGCAATGCACAATGCTTGGCACCGTGGCCTGCCTCCATCTGAATAAACAGAGTGCAGTTTGGTCACTGGAAACTAGGATTAGAGTGATCAGAAGGCCGAAAAGATCATTTATTTTGTGGCAACTTTTCTTTTTTTTAACCTCTCAGCCTTCCAGTTTAGTCTGACACTTCATGGCCCTTGGGGAATCCAACTAACCTGTGTGGAAATTCAGAACTGCAGCCTTTATACTAAGAACCATGCTCTGGCTACGGGCCACAGACCTGAGTCCACTGAGACCACATGTGGCCTACCTGCTGGTGAGGGATGCCAGTAAGGCATAGGGTGTAGCTGTAAGGATGTGGGCTCTGGAGGTCCATGGCCCAAATTTATAACAACAAGCCATTTCCTAGTTATGTGAACTTGGGTAAAGAGGTCCTGAGCTTCAGTTTCAGAATCTGTACAATGGTAATAACAGTAAAAATGTTTCAGGGTTGTTATGGGAATTAAATGAAATTACCCATGTCCAGAGCTAAGTTAAGAATCTAGCATCTAGTAAGCTATAATAATATAGTTAACTGTTATTGTAATTATTATAATTATTATTAGAAATAGGTCCTGCCTCTTTGCCTCAAGTCCTTTCATGCTTCTGCTTAAACTCAGTGCACAGTTAATGAAGTACCTACTGTGGGCCCTGTGTGTTAGATGCCTTGACATACTTCTCAGAGTGCTATATGGCTTGAAAAATAGCTTTTGTATTTCTCTGTTCATTTTCTTCTGTGTTTCCACCCATCCTGTATTTATTTCACCCTACAGGACATTCTCCCTCACTCCTCATTGAGTTCTTAGTCATTCTCTATCTCTGCACCATCCAGTAGTAAGGACTACATCAAGCTAAAGCATAGAATTCTGTTAGTACTGGTAGCACCATTTGACTATACTCCAGGCAATTACAACAAAGGAGAGTCATCTCAGAAGGTTTATCCAATCTGTTTTATTTTCCAAAGAGCTCTGGGTAGAAAATCTATTACTCCCAAAGATTTGTTGTAGCTCTTTACATATTAGGCACAGTAACCTGTTGTCAAATATAGCTGTAACAAGTATTTTTACCACTGTTTCCTTGTTTTTTAAATTGTGTTTCAGTTCTGTTTGTTACCACTTGTTTGTTTTTACTGTTAAAAGGGTTTTTTCACCTGTGATCCCAGCACTTTGGGAGGCCAAGGCGAGTCAATCACTTGAGGTCAGGAATACATGATTAGCCTGGCCAACATGGTGAAACCCTGTCTCTGATAAAAATACAAAAAATCACCCAGGCATGGTGGCAGGCCCCTGTAATCCCAGCTACTTGGGAGGCTGAGGCAGGAGAATTGCTTGAACCTGGGAGACGGAGGTTGCAGTAAGCCAAGATTGTGCCACTGGACGCCAGCCTGGGCAACAGAGTGGAAACTCCGTCTCAGAAGAAAAAAAATCGGGGTTATTTTTTCTCATTTTGATGTACTCAGCTTAGTATTTTAGAGTGCTCACCCTTAGCCTCATGCTTAGAGGAATCTTTTCTACCCTGTGATTATATATTCACTCATATTTGCTTTCATCATTTTTCAAATTTTTTAATATTTATATTTAATACAAATATTCTTAAAATATTTATCTTTAGGATTTATCTAGCAAAAATTATTAACGTCATAAGTCAGCCATGATTGTTGACTATTTTCCCTTCCTGGAAATCTTGACTTGCTTTTTATGGCAGCGATGGCCCTTGGAAGTCACTAATGAAAGAAGACAAAAATGGTCCACTGGATGTAAGCAATAGACAACTCTGAAAATAAGCCCTTCCTTTTTTTGTTTTGTTTTGATTTAAAAAAAAAAAAAGCCGTTGCAATTATTAGTTTATTAGTATTATCCAGGACTCAGATGTTCAGTATTCCTCCTGAAATTACATAAACAAATACAAATGGAAAGAATTCAAGTCAAAATTATATAACAAACCAGCACTCCACCACAAAAGCGTGTAAAATTACAAAAATGCTATTTTAAAATACTGGCACTTTAAGAAAATAATAATTTCGAAAACCACAGAATTGCCAAATTGTTCCCTAAACTGCTAAGCAGATAAACATGACTAATGAATGAGTTTGGGTTTTGTAAAGAAAATCATTCAACTAAATTGAATAATTCATACTGAAATTCAAAGTTTAAGTGTCTTCTTTCCTCCTATCTACTTGGATTTCTAAAAGGGCAAACCATAATATAGGAAAACATACCGTATTTTGAATGTGGCATCTTTGTCTTAAAAGCTGGCCCAATTAATTAAAAATATTTTTAATGGCTGGGCGCAGTGACTCACACCTGTAATCCCAGTACTTTGGGAGACCAAGGTGAGTGGATCACCTGAGGACAGGAGTTCAAGACCAGCCTGGACAACCTGGTGAAACCCCATCTCTACTAAAAATACAAAATGGGAGTGGTGGCACATGCCTGTAATCCCAGCTACTCAGGAGGCTGAGGCAGGAGAATTGCTTGAACACGGGGGGCTGAGGTTGCAGTGAGCCAAGATCATGCCACAGCCCTCCAGCCTGAGCGAAACAGCGAGACTCCATCTCAAAAAAAAAAAAAAAAAAAGCAAACAAAAACAAACCCTACTTTTAATGGAAAGTCTCATTTCCTGATTAGTCCATATTTAGATAAATGGGAAAAGACATAGCCAGCATTTTTATAGTCTTCACTGAGACTAATGTCAGCAAAAAATTTAATTTGTCAGTCTTGTTATTTTAAAGTCACGCTTTTGGGGATACTATCTCAGGTCTTCTTTAATGTGGGAACTGCAAAATATAACTGCCATTACCTGGTAATGAGAGTTAAAGAACAGAGTCCTCATGTAAAGGTTAGGACATAATTTTCTAATAGTCCTTTAAGGACAGACTTCCAAAATGTTTGCTTCCAATAATCCCATGCTGTGAGTAGATTGATTCCTCTTCAGTTTGTAAATATAAGTGGACTATGTCAAATTTCTTAACTGATCAAGATTTTGGATTTTTAGTTATGGATGAAAATCATCTCAATTAACTTTACCCCCATTATGATATGCAGGCTGTATAAACAAAAGCTTTTTATTAGCTAACTATATGAAAGGTTAAACACTATAATAATTCATGTGATTCAAAATGAGCAAGAGCAAAAGACTGGCTTCCCCTCAGGAAGAAAAATTTCAGACCTATGAAAAGGACAATACTAATAAAAAAAATTTATTTCCTTAGAAGCATTGAGAATGTCAACAGAAGAGTTGTAACTTTTTTTTTTTTATAATTACAGAGTGTCATTCAGTTAACAGAACAACAATTATTTCATATAAGCTGCATCAGAGACAACCGAAGATGAAAAACTACCATCCTTATATGTAACTAATTTGTGCTGTGCACCAAGAACCTGTTTTACATTTCCAGGCCAGTTTACAACCCCCACCCTGTACCATGCAAGGTTAGTGGCTATTGAAAATATCACCAGGACAGGGCTGTCTAAAGACACATTCGGTAGTGTGTAAACTATATAAAAAGACACTGTACAGTTTAAAACAAATCTTACACAGCCTTACATTTCCATTTTTTTCTTTGAAAGGAGTGAGTTGTGTACGGGAGGGTTAAATGCTTTATAGACAAGAAAAAAAAACTGCGCTAGAATCAGCTTATTCATCATGATCATCTTCATCTTCCTCCTCCTCCTCCTCATCCTCTTCCTCCTCTTTCTTGCGTTTTTTTCAGCCTTGGCAACTCCCTTTTATGCTGCATCAGGCTTTCCTTTAGCTCGATATGCAGCAATATCCTTTTCACATTTTTCCCTCAGCTTCGCAGCCTTCTTTTCATAAGGGGGCTTGTCATCTGCAGCAGTGTTATTCCACATCTCTCCCAGTTTCTTCACAACATCACCCATGGACGGGCCAGGACGTTCTTTGATTTTTGGGCGATATTCAGAGCAGAACAGGAAAAAGGCCGAAGGAGGCCTCTTGGGCGCACTGGGATCCTTGAACTTCTTTTTTGTCTCCCCTTTAGGAGGGATGTGGGCTTTTGTTTCTCTTTCACAGCGGGCCTTGTCTGCCTTTGCCATGTCTTAAATTTTCCTTTCTCTTTAGCAGACATGGTCGTCCACCTCTCTGAGCACTTCTTAGAAAACTCGGAGAAGTTGACTGAAGCATCTGGGTGCTGCTTCTTAAGCTCCTCCCAACAAGTTTGCACAAAAAATGCATGTGATGCCATTTTGCCTCTTGGCTTCTTAGGATCTCCTTTGCCCATGTTTAGTTATTTTTCCTCAGCGAGGCACAGAGTCACCCAGTGTCCATCCAGTTCTCATTGCCCCAGCACTGTCTCTGTGGAGCTCAATGTACTGCAATGGCTGTAAGAGCAGGAGCCAGACGCAGCCTCCTCACTCTCTCTGCTCTGTAACATTATCCTTCCTTGTTTTTATACAGTTTAATGATTTGTAGCAATATAGTGTAATAGCTTAGCCTTTTAATTTAGGTTCTGCTGCACTTAACAAAATTTCAAATACAGAGTGAATCACTGTTCATTAATAGGATTTGTCTTCTCAAGTGTGCTAGGGCCGGGAAAAAGTTAAATTCACTCTTAGGTCCTTTTTGCTCTTTGCTTCTGCTGTTCCCACTCCAGCTAAGGCTTTCATCACCTCAGCTGGACTATTGTAATGTCCTTTTTGATTCTCTTTTTTCCCTCTCTTCTCTAAATTATTCTACATGCCACTGTCAATCACTATATGTCATCCTCCTGGTCAGAAGCTCCAGCGTCTCTCCAGAGCCCATGGGATAAAAGACAAAAATCTTTAAGAATGACTTCCAACTAGGCGCAGTGGCTCATGCCTGTAATCTCAGCACTTTGGGAGGCCAAAGTGGGCAGATCACGAGGTTGAGAGTTCAAGATTAGCCTGGCCAATATGGTGAAACCCTATCTCCACTACAAATACAAAAAATTAGCAGGGCATGGTGGTGCACGCCTATAATCCCAGCTACTCAGGAGGCTGAGTCAGGAGTCGCTTGAACCTGGGAGGCAGAGGAGAGGTTGCAGTGAGCTGAGATCGTGCCATTGTACTTTAGCCTGGGTGACAGAGCAAGATTCTGTCTTGTGGAAAAACAACAACAACAACAAACAATGGCTTTCAAACTTTCCCTGCCCCTGAAATCAGTGGGGATACTAAGGGAAGGCCTGTGGGCACTTTAACCACCCCCAGAATACATTACTTAGGTTAGTGAAAATCCACCCCCCATAAGTATTAGTATTGTTTGAAATTGAACATATTAATTGTCCCTGTAATATAAAATGTGAAAGAAAGCATCTTTACGAAACATTGCTATTTTGAAAAAAACAATCTGGTAATGTATTACCAAGAAAATACAAAATACTGTGCATTTGCTATATAAGCCATTTGATAGCCCATAAAATACTCCCTTTATTCTAAAAGATTGTTTTTCTAAACATCTTAAAACTTTTTTTCTCTTCTCATTATTTCTATGGCATAGATTAGTGTTGCTGATATCCCCAGATTTCATAGATGAAGGAGTTACACAAACATCAGCTACCTTTTCTTACAGCAAAATATGAAAACAGTAGTTATTCCCAATCCAATCGTCTTTGGGATTTAGGATGACAGTTGTCTACTTCATATTGGGTAAAGGTTTTGTGTGTTTTTAGGCAAAGGTTTTGTGTAATCATTCAGGAAAATTTTTGGTTTGGTTTTCAAATGCTAAGAAAAGCATAAATATTCATCAATAGAAACTTGTTACATAATGGCACATCCATAAAATGGAATCCAATGGGACCATGAATAAGAATGACATAGCTATATCGTCATGGACCACATAACAACATGTTCTGATCAACAATGAACCACATATAGGATGGTGGCCTCAGAAGATTATAATACCATATTTTTACTGTACCTTTTCTAAGTTTACATATGTTTAGATATATAACTTTTTACCGCCATGTTATAATTGCCTACAGTATTGAGTACAGGAACATGCTCTACAGGTTTGTAGCCCAGGCACAACAGGCTATACCATAAAGCTTAGGTGTCTAGTAGACTATACCATCTATGTTTGTGTACGTTCACTATAGGATGTTCCAGCAAGGACGAACTTGTCTAACGGCACATTTTTCAGAACACATCCTTGTTGTTAAGCGGTGCATGACTGTATATATGTATGCAAAAGCCTCCATGTTATACTGAAATATGAAGAAAGCAAGGCACAGAGTGTGCAAATATGTTCACATTTGAGGGTTTTGTTTTTGTTTTTATTTTTGTTTTACAGGCAGGAGAGATAGCCTTAGAATTGTATGTATATAGAATAATTCATACAGACAGTAATGGCAACAGTTTCCTCTTCAGCAAAGACTAGGGTTCTGGGGAGGACTTATTCATTCTATAGTCTTTTGTGCTATTTAACTTTTGGCTATACCTAAAGCATGTGCATTTTTTCAATTAAAACTATTAATTAAACATTTCAAAAATAAAATTTATAATGAAATGTTCCCCTCATTTAATAACCCTTAAGCTAAAAGGGAAGTGAACTATATCAACAGATATAGAAACCAACTAGGTCAGCACTTTTGAGTTAAGAGAGGAACAGTGATTCTCTCTGAAACAGAAGAACATTCTTCAGTGACTGCATATCATTCAGAACTTAAGAAACAAAAAAAGACAAAGCAGGGATAGAAAAGCTATCATAATTAAAGCAACCCAAACAGTTTCCTTCCAGAAATATGGGAAAAGAAAGTAGAAGAGAAGATGACCCTTAAGGAACATGGTATTTCTGAATGAGGCCACACAGTGCAGTTGTGCATGTTGATAACAAGTTAGCTGGTTCCCAAGCTTCCATTTTGGCTAATGGTAGAAAACAATCTGGTAGCTTCCAGGTAAACTCAGTCACTTACAGTATTTTTCATAGTATCTCTTTAATATAAGCACTCAGTTAATTTAGGCTTCTCCTCCCTCACCCTTCTTCTCTTATCCTCTTCTTAGCCAAATTTAAAAACATTTTTTTACTGTACCTATTATCTATTTCCCCCTAGAGAGAACCCCTTTGGGCCCCATCACTCTCCTGAAACACATTATCAGGGTTGTCAGAAGACCTACAGGTTACCGAATTCGGATGGTCTTCTCTGTCCTTTTCTCGTCCCGCTTCTCAGCAGCATTTGACAAGGCCAACACATGGTTTTCTTAAACCACTCTCTTCTCAGCTTCTATGAAGACTCACCCTCCTGGCTTTCCTCCAGCCTCATGCTCTTTGTTTTCTCCCAAGCCTCTAAATTCCAGAGTTCCTCAGGCATCAGAGTACCTTTTTTCTTCTCCCTTTACATTTATTCTCCAAGCCTGAAATTCCACTGATGTGTTGATGATGCCCTAGTTCACATGTCCAGCCCAGACTGTTTCTGGATTTCAGACACACACAGAGCTTCCTACTTGACATCTGCACTCAAATGTTTCCAGGATATCCCATGCTTAACATGTCCAGAACTGAACTTCTGATCCCTTCATGTCTTGGAAACCTTAATCCTTCCTTGGCATTTTCTGTTTTAATAAGTGGCACCAGCATCCACCCAAGTATCCAAGCCAGAAGTCTGGAAGCCATTTCTGATGGTCTCCTCTCCCTCATCTTCCACATCCAATGCATCAGCAAATTCTGTTTTGACCTTCTGCACACGTCTTGATTTTGTCCATTACTCTTCCTCATCACTGCCACAACCCCAGTCCAGATAATTATCACCTCTGACCTGTAGTAGCCTCCTCACTGGCCCCTTCATGTCCCTTCTTGTGTCACTAGGCATATGGGACTCCCACCAGAGACAGTGATCAGTGTTAAAATAACAAACTGCTTCATGTCTTCTTTCTTCGCATTTTCCTTCTATAGCTTCCCACTGACTTAAAAAAAAATGCAAAGTCCCTCCCTCACCATCAAAGCTCTGTATGACCTGTCCATAGTCTTATTTCTTCAGCTTTATCTCACATCATGATCCCCTTCCTCACTACAGTCCAGCTGCTCTGGGCAGATCTGATCTACCTCCAGGACATGGAAATGGTGTCTGCATTATGCTGTCCCCTCAGCCTGGAACACTTTTCTCATTCTTCAGGCCTCAACCATCAACTCTTCAGAGAGGCCATCACCCACTACCATATCCTTGAGTTCCTTTTCCTCTGTAATTTTGACTTGAAACAATCTATTTGTTTCTTCATCTGCACTTACTGTTTATAGTTGAACTCCATCACTAGAATGAATGAACTCTCCATGAAGGTATGAGTCCTGTCTGTCTTGCCCACCTAATACATTCCTAGAAAGTGACACATGGAGGACATTCAATCGATGATGAGTATTGCTGTGGATTTAGGAATGCACAAGTTTTTGCAACAATTTCTCTAACTCTGCTATGATGTTCCTTATAAAAATAAAATACAAATAATAAACATGTTCTTCTCTTAGTAATTATAGTCTGGGAGGAAAAGCATTCATGGGTACAAATGTATATGCCTATTTTTCTCAGTCATAGTCAAATCATATGAGATCATTGCTATTAGTTTGTTAACACTAAACAATTTCATAAGGTACAAACTAATAAATAAAGTCTATATATTTAGTTCAAGCTATTGTATCAGTTGGGATAGATTAGACTATGATGCAGAAATAAACAATCCCCACAACTTAGTGGCTTACAACCACAAAGGTTTCTTTCTCACTTGGGCTACATGACATGGGTCAGCTGCAGTCTGCTCTGTGTCCTCTTCACTCCAGGACCCAGGCAGATACAGCAGTTTTCATTTAGACATCCTGGGGGTTATGGCAGAGACCTGGCAAACCACACTCTTGTTTCTAACTAGAAATACACATACCCTTTTGGCCCACATTTCACTGGCCAAAGAAAGTTACATGACCATTCTTGAATTCAACAGGGTAGAGAAGTGAATCTTTCTGCTGGGAGAGGCACTTCACGGGTAGGAACACAAATAATATATATAGAGATGGAGTCTTGCTCTTGTCACCCAGGCTGGAGTGCAATGGCATGATCTCAGCTCACTGCAACTTCCATTTCTTGGGTTCAAGCGATTCTCCTGCCTCAGCCTCCTGAATAGCTGGGATTACAGGCGCCCGCCACCATGCCTGGCTAATTTTTGTGTTTTTAGTAGAGATGGGTTTTTGCCATGTTGGCCAGGCTGGTCTCAACTCCTGGCCTTGTGATCCACCCGCCTCAGCCTCCCAAAGTGCTGGGATTACAAGCGTGAGCCACTGCACCCAGCCAGAATACAAATATTTAGTGTAAAGTAATACAGTCTATCGCAGTTAGCCTGAGCAGTACTGCTTTCACCTGGTAGTAGCTATCTACATTTTAGTTATTAATATATGTCCTAGCAGTAAATAGGACTAGGTTTATGCCATTTAGCCTATTCATAAATGCAGTATCATGTGGTAAAAATACCTACATTAGTGTCCTGACCTGTATTTAGCATTTTGTAAGTAATAATGTAGGTTTCTTTTATTTAGTAGAAGCTCTAGGTAAAGGAACAAAGCTAGTAGAAATCAGGAATTCTAAAGATTAACAGAAATTTCTCTTTTTTGCTTGTTGATTTGAAAGATGTGTTTTGTGAAGGAGAATTAATATAATTAGGGGATCACTGACTTTTGATGTTCTGTTTTAAATGTATATACTCTTAAGGATACTTAAAGACAAAATCCAAGAATGTTTATGAAGTTGCCTGAAATTGGGGAAAGGTACACTTCTGGAGATTCCCTATTCTAAGTTAATCCCATCATGTAAAGAGTAGTTACAGATATCAGAATAGTTTGGGAGCATATGGATTCTGAGGTAATTTCATTACTTATGTGCTATGTACTTTCTCTTTCTACAAAATACAGATATTTATAATACATAAGTGCCACAGACTTCTGAGTAGAGTTCATGGGTTACAAAAGAACTGATAATCAATTAATATACATTAAAAGGATGGTACTTTGTAAGCATTACTTTGACTTCCCAGTGGGATTATACAAGATTGAAGGGTCCGAAAGCCCACCAAGAGAAGTTCCCATTAATGATAAACAGCATTTCTCTTATCCTCTCCTTTGCTTCTTCAGAGGTGGGACTTCAGATTCTTGTTACTGTTTAAATGTCCTTTACATAGATGTGCTCAGGAAGACATCACCCAATAGAAGAAAACACGCAACTTTGCTCATGGTCCCAGTACGCTTCAACTGGCTCATTCAAGCCCAGAGAGAGGGAGAGAGAGAGAGAGAGAGAGAGAGAGAGAGAGAAGAGTATGCATGTGTGTATGTGTGTGTGTGTGTTTCAGCACTTCCAGCCTCTCGTGAAATTAACCATTGATCTAAAAGTCAGAGATGTAAATCGAGAGAAAATTGGAAGCATTCCAGGGCCCACAATATAAAGTTAATTACCTAAGGAAAACTACAAGAAAGACTTTTGTTTTCCACCAAAATCTCCTCCCCAGGCTGTTAGCTATGTCGTACATGGGCCCAATCGATACATTAGCGCTTGAGAACCAAAGTCCCTTGGAATAAATTAATCTGTCAGGGAAAGAAATAAACAAAGAACAAATTAACATGTTTTAAGACATTGCTTCAATTTTCATAAATATAGACCTTGAGATGGGATGATGAGTTCCCAGGAGCCAAAGCTAATATTTGGTTGTAATTAAGAGTTGCTCTTTCATGTTTCCTCTGATGTAGGTGGGAAATCACCCACGTGCTTGCTGAGTTCCTTGCCCATGCTTTTTCACAAATGCCACTGTTTACTTCGTTAATAAGAAATGGGTGCCTCACAGATTAGACTGGCATACTTAGCTTGTTTTACCTCTAACTAACATTAAAATAATGGAAAACTATACACAAATATACATACTCACACATATACATACCACACACACACACACACACACACACACACACGATACAAGCAGGTATTTCTTCAGGAATCTCCATACATTTGTAGTGGCTCAAAAGGACCTAATGGTCTAATACATGACATAGTAGACTCATACACGAGGCTGGTGTTCATACCTCAGCTCTCCATTGCTAACAACCCCTGTGTACCCTTCACTGTGTGCAGGTGTGGAATGAAATTGCTGATGATTAGCAGGAAGAGAGACAACTGTAAGTCACTGATTTGTAAGGACTCATTTAAATACAAGAACCAGAAATGTATCTCAAACTAGCATCCACCAAAAGACAATTTGCTGGGGTCCAGTGATGTTGTTAGGCTGCTGTTGCTTTCTCCCTATGGTTCAGTGCTGCTTATTCTCAGCAGGTGACATTATCAGTGCTGGTAAGGTGGCCACTGCCAGTCCTGAACCTATACCCACGAAGTAGAACTCAAGATCCCAAAAGACAAAGGGCTGTCCCTCTTCTAGTGTCTGTATCTCACATCTCCTAGGGGAACTTCAGCCCTGCCTGGGTCCTGTGCTCACTCCTGAATTAATTAATCACTGTGAGTGGGGAAAGAGGGGCCAAGCCCTGGCCATGTGTTCAAACTGATTTGGAAAGAGGCAGACCCGGGAGATCAGCCACATCCAAATATCCGCAATGTGCTCCCTATAGGAAAGAGGAGACTCTCACCACCGCAGAGAGGTAGAGATGTTAGACAGGTCACACAACCAATGCCCACCTCAAGAATTTTATTTCCAGTGTGTTCCTCATGCTCAGTTGCTGAATGACCTGATTTACAGAAGAGGCCAAGATAGAGATCTTTGTGTTTACACAGCAAGTCCAAGCTCTGTTAAAAAAAATTGATTACTCTCTATCAAGTGGTCATTTTTTTATCAAGTTCTAAACAAAAACTCACTATAGGTCTTTAATAGCTGAAATGAGATACCTATATATGTTTCTTTTCTCAGCTATGGTAGCTCTCTCAAATGAATTAAAATAACTTCCTACTTCCCTCTACATCCTACTTGATGGAATTTATCTGTGCTAATTATCTTATTACTTACTATTACTAAAGCATACCCAGGAAAAACCAACAGAGTACAGTACTTTTTATCAGTTGAGAACTTTTAAAATGCTAATTTCTGTCTTTGCATAATTTCATAACTCAGCACTCTTGAGGATTTTGCATTTGGGTAGTAGATGAAATTTGAATTGCTTATTTTGATGTGAGATGCTTGTTCTAATTATTGAGCAATTTATATATTGTGAAGCTAGTTTATATAATTCTCAATACATGGACACAGAGCTGGAAATACATTAATACCCTCCAAAGCTGTACTGTCATGGAAAAAAAAATAGTCTCTGAACCAAGTAGTTGCAGATCCATGGAGCCAGAGGAGTTATTGAATCTGTTCTTTTTGGGAAGCCTGGCTGGTGCTTTATTAGCCTCCATGTAGGACTCAGATTTACCCCAGTGAAAGGCATGGCAAATTCATCAGGACTACAAACAAACCATGTTCTGAGATGGATGGGATTAGCAGGTCAGCCCCCTCGGCAACTCGAGGGGCACCACCTAGATCCTTATGAAGCGGAGATTTGGCTGATGTAAAACACTCTGCCTCAAAATTACTTACATAACATCCATTATGTAGAAGCAGTATGTTTAACCCACAATTGGGGTAACATTTTTAAGTACATATTCTATCAACAATGATCGGGCTTTTTTGTTTGTTTTTTTAAATGGCAAGGGCCAGAGTCATTTTGGCAAATTAAAATCCCTAAAGACCAGCCCCTGGAATAACACTTATTGCAGCAAAGCTTCACGTGAAATGTGTGTGAAAAAAAATTTGCACAAAGTGTGGGTGTTAAGGACAGTGGGGACAGTGGGACCTATGGGAATTCTACAGACTGGAAATGGAATCAGAAGTAGTTCAGTGTTCTCTCCTTGAAAGTTATATTCCTGGGCATGGGAGAGGACCAGGCAGGGGAATTCAAAAGCCCCCCTATTACTGCATTCAATGAAATAACGAGAGACAGCATGCTGAAGAGACAAGCAATAACATTTCATAAATCTGTGAAAATAGCAACCATGGGTATAGCCCAGTTAATTTCCATACACCATCTCTTGTTCATAGGGAACTTGTCAGTTTCTCCCTCCCTATAGCTTCATTGAGGAGTTTATGGGTTGGATTTATTTTCCTTTGCTACAAGTGAATAGACTGAAGCTGAGTTTTTCCTCCTGTGTGGACCTACATCTAAATGTGGAAATGTCACGTATATCTAAATGTAATGTCACAGATCAAATTTTGAATTCCATTTCCTCCTTGGCCCAAAAATTCTTCTCAAAAAGTAGAAAAATATGTTGCCTTTAGCATCCTAATGGAGCTCCAGGCCAGTTCTCAGGCACACTGAGTCCTTCTCATAGAGCGGCAGTGGATTGCTTGACCATACCTTCCCTTGACACCCGGGCAGGATAGGAGAGCCTGGACTCAGCCACCCCCTCCCTGAAAATCTGCACTCCCACCAGTTAACAGAAACGAACGCATTGTCTTCTCTGTCACCTGTTCCACCCTTTAGTCCAGCTCCCATGAACCCAAACATTTTCCAGGAAAGAGCAGGACAGGCCAGGCCAACCATAGTGGCACAAAGGCCACCCCTAGTGTGTGTGAGGTGTTTGTGTGAGGTGTCTTCAGATCTTGTCTTAAGGAGTTTGTGTGAGGTGTCTTCAGATCTTGGGAAAGGAAGGTGTCTTCAGATCTTGTCTTAAGGAGTTTGTGTGAGTTGTGTTCAGATCTTGGGAAAGGAAGCTTGGCAGTGTCTGTGCTCAGGGTCTTAGGGACAGCAGGGCTAGTCATTGTGCCCTGACCTACTATTCCTTTTTTCGTGTAAATAATCTCTCTCACTTTCTAACATTCTATATACCGCACTTATTTATTACCCCTATTGTTTATTGTGCCTGCCCCTCATTAACTGCTAAACTCCATAAGGGCAGAGATCTTTGTTCCTTACAACATCCCCAGTGTGTAGAACAAAGCCTGGCACAGAGTAGGCACAGAGTAAAATCAAATGAGCAAAAGGAACAGATTTCACCATTAGGGAGAAAAGGAATCTGACAGACTGACCCACACGTAGCAATGGAGCCAGGAGTTAGAGGGAGTAGTGATTCTGGGTACAACATGGCAATTGATATTTGAGCTCATCTTACCTCACCTAGCCTGGTGCAGGTATTGTGGGGAGGAAGAGCTCATGCTTGTGAACAAGTGAGAGGCCTTGTTAAATTCCGTAATATTTCAGGACAAGCAACCTTACTGTGCAGCTTTCTTAGCAGAGCATGACCCAAGGAAGATGTCCCCTTTCTCACTTTAGAAAGACTCAAGCTCTCTTTTTGAGATCTGTAAGCTCTCACAGGCTGGGTGCATCAGAAGTGAGCTGTCCTTGGTAAGCGGGGAGGCCCATGCAGAGCACTCACTGGGACCAGGGGCAACACTCAGATTACGGTCTGGACTGGCCATCCTGAGCAGGTGACTCTGGTAATGCAGAAAGCAGGGCCACAGTCCAGCCTCTCTCTTCACCTACCTGGAGCTCTTCAGGAGCTTCCCAGAGACCCTCCAGCTTTCTCAAACTATTCTGTGTACCAACACCAGATCATCTCTATGAATCTCACTCACTCTCAGCAATTACTTTTCAGAAGCATGAAAACCACCTCCCATCAACTTTTGGTTTGGTGTGCTGAACACAATGCAGCCTGCCAACTCTTAGTTCCACCCCTGACTGCCATCCAAGTTCACACTGGCACTGATGGGACTTCACAGAAGAGGTTGTTCCATTTGATATCTTAAGCCTGTGTTGAACTCTGACACACACGTCAGTCCTTCCACCCTCTACCCAGAGCATTCAACCTCCACATTGCTTCTCTGCTACACACCTGAGATTCTCCACAATCCTTCCTTCTCTGCTACCACACCTGTATTCTAAGCACTACTGCTGAAAAGCATATTAATGTAGATTGATGCCACTCACAAAATCATCATCTCCAATTCTAGCTGGGCTTATAACACTCTCCCAAGCCTGAATCCTGTGATAGTTAATACTGAGTGTCAACTTGATTGAAAGATACAAAGTATTGATCCTGGGTGTGTCGGTGAGGGTGTTGCCAAAGGAGATTCACATTTGAGTTAGTGGGCTGGGAAAGGCAGACCCATCCTTAATGTGGGCGGGCACCATCTAATCAGTTGCCAGTGTAGCTAGAATATAAAGCAGGCAGAAAAATGTGAAAAGATGAGATGAGGCGCGCCTCCCAGCCTACATCTTTCACCTGTGCTGGATGCTTCCTGCCCTGGAACATGGGACTCCAAGTTCCTCAGTTTTGGGACTCGGACTTGCTATCCTTGCTCCTCAGCCTGTAGATGGCCTATTGTGGGACCTTGTGATTGTGGGAGTTAATACTTAACTCATATATATATTATATATATGAGTTTTTATTTATATAACATATATAATATATATATATGAGTTAAGTATATAAGATATATATATATCTCCTATTAGTTTTGTACGTCTGGAGAGAACCCTAATACAAGTCCTGAACAAGCTCCCGCTCCCATCCCCTTCTGCATTCTATTTCAGGATTTCTTCCCTCTCCTCCATCCCTGTGCTCTCTCTCTCACCTCCTCTCCCACTAAAGTGTAGTGGAAGCAATGGGGCATAAAAAAGGGGCATGGACTTTGGTGCCAAATGAACCCTGGCTCGACTCTCTGCTCCTTAGTTGGGTAAACCTAAGTGATTTCTTTCTTTTCCTGCAAAATGAGGATAATTCTCACCTTGTAAGGTTGCTAGAGGATTTAATGAGATAATATCTATAAGGCATCCAGTACGCTACCTGACACAAAGCACACCACTCAATACACAGTAGCTGTTATGATGGGGATCACTGTCAGCAGACTCTCTGGATGCCTGGGCGCTCTTTGGAGTAGAGAGAGGCCACAAGGAAGGAACTTCCTTTACTTCCTGCCGGGATTTCCAAATGTTCAATCCACCGGCACTCCCGCCATTTCCACAGACAAGTTGCTCTTCCTTCTCTCACCAGCTCGTCTTCCTCTTAGCTGTGCTCTTAACCAGAGTTTCTCAAATGTAATGTCCTTACAGATCATCTGGAACCTTAATATCAGATTCTGATGCAGTAGGTCTGGAAAAGGCTCCCATCCCTAGTTCTGACGGCCTCTCAGGTGATGCGGATGGTCCAGAGCCCAGCATCTATAGCACGAGGCTTCCTATCACATTCTGTCCTGCTGCACCAAGACCACAACTCCACTCAGTCCTGACTCTCAGAGAATTCACAGGCTCTGGCTCTTCTATCTTAGAAGGTGCCCTCCCAGCATGAGCCCTCCACCCACTGCTCTCTTCTTCCCTTTTCACAGCCTCATTCCTTGGAAGGTAACGTACTACTGTTCCCTCTTCACCTCTCACTCCCTCCCTTGCTCACTCATCTAGCTTTTGCCTCCAACACAGTCCTGAAACTGATGTTATTTAATGTCATACTCACTTTCTGTTTCTTATACTAAATGACCTCCCTGCCTCTCTGTAGCATTCACTGCTGTGGAGCCCCGTGTTTCAGTATTACACTTTCCTCTGCTTTGCCCCTGCTCTCTGATCCTGCCTTCACTTTTTCAAGTGTGACAACACTTGAAAATCCCACGGGTACCTAAAACCCAACATATCTAGCTCTAGACTTCTCTTCCTTGCTCACTTCACCACACATTTACTCAATACTTACTTACCATTTCTAGGCACTGAAAGAAAAGCTGTGAACAAAACAGGCAAAAATCCCTGCCCTCATGGAGCTGACAGTGGGAAAGACAGACAAGAAAGAAAATCACTTGTTGTATAGAAGGTGACACTTACAAATCAGGAAGGAGGAATAGGGTGTGCTAGAGGCACAGAGCTATCTATCTGAGAAAAGAGCTTTGTAAAGATGATGGAATGGCCAGTGCCAAGGTCCTGAAGTGGGAGCAAAGCTGGTATGTTCCAGAAACAGCAAGGAAGTCAGCATAGACAAAGGGAAGTGATGATGAGGAGGAGTGTATGCATTATCTATTACTTCTTGCAAATTACAACAAAACTTAGTGGCTTAAAACAGCAAACATTTATTATGTCACAGTTTCTGTGGGTCAGGAATCTGGACACAGCTTAGCTGGGTGCTTGTGGCTCAAGGTCTGTTGTGAGGTTGCAAAGAAGCTGTTGGCCAGAGCTGCAGTCTCATCTGAAGCCTCAGTTTGGGGATGCGAGTTGGGGATCCACTTCCAAGCTCTGTCCCAACGACTTCTCTCACCACACAGGACTGTTCACAAGGCTGCTTTACAACATGGCAGCAGTCTTCACCTGGAGAGAGTAAGAGAAAGCACAAGAGGTAGAAACCACAGTCTTTTTGAAACCTAATCTCTAAAGGGATGGCCCATCACTGCTGCCATATGCCATTTATTAGAAGCAAGTCACTAAGCCCAAAGAGAAGGAATTATACAGAATGTGAATACCAAGAAGTGGAGATCACTAAAGGGACACCTTAGAGGCTATCCACCATGATAGGAGATGAGGCTTATAAGGACTTTGGCTTTTACTCCAAGTGAGATGAATATTTCGCTTTTTCCAAACCAAAACACTTCTTCATCAAGAATTTCATACAAATATCTCAGTCTAACATTGAAGGCCAAACTCCACCTTGCTTTCATAGAGTGTACTTCCATGACACTTAACAGGCTGAGGCCAATTAATAATAAGAGTTTACTGTACTGGTTAAGAGTTTAATTCTAGAGAAACAGTACCTGAGTTGAAATGTCAGCTCTCTTCTTCCATTTATGAGCTATATTAGGTAAGTCATCAAATCTGCCTCTTTCTCTATGGATAGTGATAATAATTGTACTTTTGTCAAGAACTGTAAAGAGTCTGAGATTTTACCCTGCTTGTAAGCCAACAAGTTAGTTAGCCTGCCCCATTTTCACACAGTCTAGCAGAAGGCATGAAATTCCTAGGTCAGAGACAAAAGACTTTATTATTCAACACACAGCAGGCAGCATGAGCTTCAGGTTCACGTTGGTTTCCCTTGTCCCCAAATCCCATGGGGTAGATGGGAAATGGCCAAGGTAGATTCTGTGCACACACTGGGTTTGTGTCACAGTTGAAGAACCCTGAGCTTAGGAACCTTTCAGTCTTATAACAGGCTGCAGCAAACCTCCCCATCTTTTGGCCTAGAGGGAAACATTTTCTTTATTAACCCAGTCAGGAAGCAACTCTGTCCTCTGGACTGGAGGAAGATATGGTCTCTGTCCTCTCAGGGTGTTTGCTATACAAATATTTTTGAAAAGATAGTTCAGGACAAAAGTTGTCACATATATATAGAAACACCTGGAGAACTGCTCCCCCAGGGGGTTACTTCATAGGTTTGTTTTATGTTTTATCCAATGAGTTAATTCACGTGGAGTATCTAGTACATAGAAAGGGCTCAATAAATTATTATGACACCTCTTCTAATATAACACCTTTCATCAGGCAACTTACAAGATGCTCTTCTTTCCCACCTTTCACACATATTTTAAGTTTCATGTTAAATACTACCACTTGTATGAAGCCTTTTCTTATTACCAACTGGAAATGATCTTTTTATGTTTGTTTGTTTTGAGACAGAGTCTCACTCTGTCACCCAGGCTGAAGTGCAATGGCATGATCTTGGCTCACTGCAACCTTCACCTCCCAGGTTCAAGTGATTCTTCTGCCTCAGCCTCCTGGGTAGCTGGGACTACAGAGGCACACCACCATGCCTGGCTAATTTTTTTGTGTTTTTAGAAGAGACAGGATTTCACCATGTTGGTCAGGCTGGTCTCAAACTCCTGATGTCAAATGATCCGCCCGCCTTGGCCTCCCAAAGTGCTGGGATTACAGGTGTGAACCACCGCACCCAGCTATAAATAATCTTTGTAATCTGAATGGTGTACCTACTTTGGAGCACATGTCACATTCTGTCATGTATTATAATGTACCTATTTTTCCCACCTGTCCCCTATATTTTAAACCCTTTGAATGTAGAAGCTGGATCTTACCCTTGTATCTGCTTTGCATACAACTGACCCTCAGGAAGTAATCTTGCAACTTGGTGGCTGTTCTTGCCCTTATAAGCCAACTATTTTTACCTTTAAATTGGCTCCACCCTTCTAAATATTGAGAATCTAAATCTTACATCCTTTACTCATATAGTTCTCAAAAGAAAATTGCTCAAGTTTCAACTTTCATATAAGAAAGCCTGAGGGGACTTCCACCAAGATGGCCAAATAGGAACAGCTCCAGTCTGTAGTTCCCAGCGAGAGCACACCAGAAGACGAGTGATCTCTGCATTTCCAACTGAGGTACCAGGTTTATCTCATTGGGACTCGTTAGACAATAGGAACAGTCCAAGGTGGGCAAGCCGAAGCAGGGTGGGGCATAGCCTCACCCAGGAGACGCAAGAGGCCTGAGAACTCTCCTCCCAGCCAAGGGAAGCCATTAGGGAATTTTCCAGACACTTTGGCACTCCGGCTCAGATACCGCGCTTTTCCCACGGTCTACACAACCTACACACCAGGAGATTCCCTCCAGTGCCTACAATGCCAGCGCCCCAGGTTTCTAGCACAAAACCAGGTAGCTGTTTTAGTCAAGTGGCACCTGGAATGCCAGCAAGATGGAACTGCTCATTCCTCCAGAAAAGGGGGCTGAAGCCAGGGGGCCAAGTGAGCTGGCTCAGTGGGTTTCATCCCCACGAAGACCAGCAAGGTGTAAGATCCACCGGCTGGAAACTCTTGCAGCCAGCACAGAAGTCTGAGCTTGACCTGGCACATTTGAGTTTGTTGTGGGGGTGGGGTGCCCGCCATTGCTGAGGCTCCTGTAGGCAGTTTCAACATTACCTGAGTAAACAAAGCCACCGGGAAGTTTACACAGCAGCTGGGTGGACCACTGCAGCTCAGCAAGGCCTCTGTGGGCAGATTTGTCAAGTAGATTCCCTTCTTGCTGGGCAGGGCAACTCAGAAAAAAAAGATAGCAGCCCACCAGGGCCTTACAAAGTCCCCACCTTCCTGGGACAGAGCACCTGGGAAAAGGGGCAGTTGTGGATTTCACTTAAGCAGACTTAAACGTCCCTGTCCAGAAGCCCTGAAGGAGCAATGGATCCCCCAGCACAGTGTTTGAGTTCCGCTAAGGGACAGGCTGCCTCCTCAAATGGCTCCCTGATCCTCCATATATGCTAAATGGGAGACACGTCCGGCAGGTACCCTTTCGAGACAAAGCTACCGGAGGAAGGAATAGGCAGCAATCTTTGCTGTTCTACAGCACCTGTGGGTGATTCTCAGGCAAGCAGGGTCTGGAGTGGACCTCCAGCAAACTCCAGCAGACCTGCAGCAGAGGGGCCTGACTATTAGAAGGAAAACTGAAAAACGGAAAGAAATAGCTTCAACATCAACAGAAAGGATGTCCACTCAGAGACCCCATCCAAAAGTCACCAAAACATCACAGACCAGAGGTAGATAAATCCACAAAAACGGGAAGGAACAGCACAAAAAGGCTGAAATCCCCAAAAGCCAGAACGCCTCTTCTCCTCCAAGGGATCACAACCCTCACCAGCAAGGGAACAAAACTGGATGGAGAATGAGTTTGATGAATTGACAGAAGCAGGCTTCAGAAGGTGGATAATCACAAACTTCTCTGAGCTAGAGGAGCATGTTCTAACCCAATGCAAGGAAGCTAAGAACCTTGAAAAAAGGTTAGACAAAATGCTAACAAGAATAACCAGCATGGAGAACAGAAATGACATAACAGAGCTGAGAAACACAGCACAAGAACTCCGTGAAGCATACGCAGGTTTCAGTAGCTGACTTGATCAAGCGGAAGAAAGGATATCAGAGATTGAAGATCAACTCAATGAAATAAAGTGAGAAGGCAAGATTAGAGAAAAAAAAAGTGAAAAGAAATGAACAAAGTGTCCAAGAAATATGGGATTATGTGAAAAGACCAAATCTACATTTGATCGGTGTACCTGAAAGTGACAGCAAAAATGAAACCAAGTTGGAAAACGCTCTTCAGGATATTATCTAGGAGAACTTCCCCAACCTAGCAAGGCAGGCCAACATTCAAGTCCAAGAAATACAGAGAACACCACAAATGTATTCCCCAAGAAGAGCAACCCCAAGGCACATAATCATCAGATTCACAGGGTTGAAATGAAGGAAAAAACTGCTAAGGGCAGCCAGAGAGAAAGGTCGGGTTACCCACAAAGAGAAGCCCATCAAACTTACAGCAGATACCCTACAAGCCAGAAGAGCGTGGGGGCCAATACTCAATATCCTAAAAGAATTTTCAACCCAGAATTTCATATCCAGCCAAACTAAACTTCATATGTGAAGGAGAAAAAAAATCCTTTATGGACAAGCAACTGCTGAGAGATTTCATCACCACCAGGCCTGCCCTACAAGAGCTCCTGAAGGAAGCACTAAACATGCAAAGGAACAACCAGTACCAGCCACTGCAAAAACGTACTAAATGGTAAAGACCATCAACACTATGAAGAAACTGTATCAACTAACGGGCAAAACCACCAGCTATGTTCAAAATTTCAGGATCAAATTCACACATAACAATATTAACCTTAAATGTAAATGGGCTAAATGCCCCAATCAAAAGACAGAGACTGGCAAATTGGATAAAAAGTCAAGACTCATCAGTGTGCTATATTAGGAAACCCATGTGACATGCAAAGACACACATAGGCTCAAAATAAAGGGATGGAGGAAGATTTACTAAGCAAATGGAGAGAAAAAAAA